>JAPYZA010002016.1:0-18672 GCA_030522685.1 Eupelmus azureus
TTAACAAGTACCAGCCGAGCTTGTACATCGAGCTTACATCAAGATTCAATAGAAAAGGTATTAGTATATAGCCTCGCTGTTATTTCCAAACGTTGTAGCATAAAATCTCAGCGCGGCAATACACGCCGCATTTTCCCGTGCTTTCGTTCCGCGGATTTTCGTCTTCCAAGAGAGCGCAAAAGTCGTCGCAGGCGGGAAATTTTCGTGCACAAGGAGGCGAGCCCGAAATTTCCCCACGGTGGTGTGTATACGGCAGCGCGCGCGCGGCGTTATCCATCTAGTCGAACTTGTTACCGCGCCCTCGGCTCTTTCAAAGGATTTTTGGCAAGCCAGCTGAATATTAATGCCCGCGCGGCAGTGGTTTATTCCTCTCGTGAGGAGCTCGAGAGGAGCTTGCAAGCTCGATCTTTCTCGCGCGCACTTTTGGATTTCCCGGAGATTCGCTCCGAGAGCTAACGTACGCAGGCCCGGGGATGGAGCTGTTGTGCGAGTGGAAAAAAGGAAAGTGCACGGGGGAGGCCGGGAGAAGATTTATTTTCGTGGATTTTTGCGCGAGTGAGTCTTGGAGGCCTTATATGGGGATGCTGAGTTTGAGAATTGATTAAGAAAAAAGGACTGTTTGCTGACGTTGATTTGAAATCTCATGTGGGTAGGTTATTTTATAAATTTAGCCGAGGTTCTCAAAAAGGTATTAATTTTCATTTTTTGGTAAAATCGTCATTGACATTTTACTTCACTGAAAAAGAAGACCATAAGTCAACAATAAAACGTTTGACCGATTTAAAAATTCAGACTTTCAGCTCAATTGCTAAAGTGTTATCATTAATTATCGGATCGCTGGCCAAAAGTCAGCGACTCCTCGATACATCATCGTTAAGTCGTTAAATCAGTCCGTCGGAGGCGCATAACGGCTGAAAGAAGGCATGAAGAATGAAAAAATTACGCGAAACGCTACTTCGCATCGAGTTATTTCGGTCCCGGCGCCCGCGATGATTGGACTCCGCGTACGCGCGACTGCCTTCATTTATCAAAGTCGCGCGTCAGGAGGAACAAAAGGGGGTTAGACGCGGCCCCTCCCCTTTTTCATATTTCATCCCTCGTCTTTTCTGCGAGCTCGCGCTTCCGATTTCCCCTCCGGGTATACGAAGACGCGTATTTTCGCCCTCGATACAAGAGAATAGAGCTGCGGCGATTCCGAAGATGTCGCGCTCTTTGTCTGAGGGATGAGACGTGGATGAGGTCGGACGGGTACTTAAATCTGTTGTGGCTTTTGTGATTGGCTGGATCGGTAGAATGGTGCAAGCTTTTTGGGGCTGATGAATAAGCGATGCTTTTCGATGGAGATATAAAATTATTTTTCATGGACTGTTAGGATTTAAGTTTATTAAAATTTACGATTATTTTATTGGGAATAAAATATTATTAAATACTCCAATCATATTACGCGGTTTTTAAATTATCTAAAGAATTTTCGATAACTTTATGACGATTATAAATGTCGTATAAAGCGAAACTACTTTTTCCAATTAAATTTAGGAAAAGTCCATAATTAATATTTTTTTATTACAACTGTTTTCCAGATTTGCAAAAATTTTATCAAGAAATATCAATTCATTTATATTTATAATCTTATAACATAAAACTGTTCTTTAAACAATGTAATTTCCAATTCATCATTCCCTCCTCGAAAAAACAAATTACTTTTCGATCAAAACCAATTCCGCGCGGATCTGCGCAAATCTCGCAATTTAAAAAAGCTCAGCGCCCGCGAACGTGACAGACAGCCTTTGACAACATCCGTACTACTATAGCACTGCACTCTTCCAAATCCTATCCTTAAAAAACTACTAAAAAAACGGTCTTTACTATCGATGTTAGGGTTTCGGTATTAAAATTTATCGATATTCTCGTTCTCTCTCTCTCTCTCTGTCTCTCACTTACTCTCTCTTTCTCTGTCTCTCACTCCCTCTCTCTCTCGCTCTCTCTCTCTCTCTCTCTCTCTATCTCGTGACAATTTCATTTCGCGTGTTGGGTGCCATAAATTTCGTGTCGAGCAAACGAAAATACGTGACCTATCCGCGCCGGGGCACTTGCAGAACTGAACTTCAATATCTTTAACGCTTCGGCTGCAGCAAGCAGGCACGCATACTTACACACCGATACCCGAGCTTTTTGATCGACGAGCGGCATGTGTACAAGCCAGTCGCGCGGCTGCATTCGTCCGCTTGAGCTGGGCGCTCCGAGTTCCTGTAGTGTGGGTGTGAGTTTCCAGTGAGTCAATTTAGCTTTTTGCGAATTCTAGTATTTGACAGGTTGCTTGGAAATGTTTGCGCTCCCCGGCTTTTGCCGGCTTGCTGCTGCATGCAGTAACGGTTCGATTTCACTGAAACGTAAAGTTTAAATTAGTTTTTTTTTTTAATATTAAGTTATTTTATTATAACTTGTTATTTAATGGCTAGTTAATGTCTAGTAAAAATGGATTCAATGCTATTTCTTAGCCTATAACCATTTTAAATGGGTAAATTTCTACCAGGGAGTACTTGTTGATAAATGAAGTTTACTGCAATTAAAAATTAGCTGCCATTCATCTTCTTATTAATTAATAAAACTAAATTTCAGAGTAAATAAGGTAATGGATCATTTCGCAGCGCGATAAAATCTCATTTAATAAATCAAATAACGGGATAAAGCAGGCTTCTATATTACGGTAATAAAAGATTAACCTGTCCATTCCTCCGACTCACGATCATTAATTTCAAAATCTTAAGAAGTCGCAGTTTCCTTGCCCGCTGCCCTGCTACACTTGTTAAAAAGCCAGCGCACCGTGCGATTTGGGAATACCCAATCGTGAGCGCACGGCTGTAAACGACTGCTGGCCTTGACGTTTAATTAGCAGCCAGTCCGCCACGCCGGGAGTGCAATCAAAGATACGAATCGTGAGCACATTTCTTTCCGGCAGATAAACAAAACGTTTTAGCGATAAATGGGAGGCTTGATTGTATCTGCTGAAAGATTGCGCTTTTATCTCATTTGAATAAACTTGCGACTAATGTAAATAGAGATTGGAAATTAGTAACAACGAAATATTACTAATAGGCATCCGATCGAGATATTATCCTAAAGAGCGTCTTGTTTAATAAAATTATATAATAAAATATAATAAATCCATTTGACTGTGAAGGCTACACAATAGATAAGATCTCCATCAAGCTGAAAACTATAAGCGAAGCATTATCCCAAGCTGAGCAGCGTCTCGCAAATTCCAGTTGACGAGCGGCAATCAATAAACGCGAGAAACGAAAGAATACAGGCGTCGCGCAAAAACTTCTTCGTCTTTGAAAGCATCGCAAAAAAGTATCTCTTATCCGTCGTTCTTTTCTGCTTCGCTCGGCGCATTTCGGGCTCGCGCCTGGCCCAATATAGCCGCCTCCTATCTATACTCGTCTGTCTGTCTCTCGAGAGCTCGCGGCGGCGGCGGCGGCGGCAGCTCCGCCGATGAATATTCAAAGGTGGACAAGACCGGCAGCGCGAGAATTACTTACGCGGCAAAGTTACGAGCGGGCCTATATTCCAAAATGAGTGCAAAGTTTGGCGCGGATTTCATAACTCTTCCCCAGGGAGAAAGAGAGCGGCTCTCTCTTATACAACTTTCGGAGCTGCGAGCGGATCATTTATTTAATGGAGCGTCAGGATAGCCGATAACTCGTCGCTCTTATCGCGATCTTTTTCAATTTTGCAGATGCAAGGCCCGGAATGGGGCCTGTATAGTTGCGCGCTGCGAGAGGCAGCCTGAATTAATTAGGAGGCCGTTGGGAGGGGCCGAGCCGCTGGTTTTATGTGCGTTCTTCGGGGAGGAATTGTGAGACTTATCTCGAGGAGAGTCTAAAAGTTTTTTATTATTTCGGGAATTTTGAAAATTTCTAAGAGCATTCTGCATTATTAAACAAAAGTACTTTGCGGAAATAAACTTGGGAATATTTCCCTCAAAGAGCGTAAGCCCGTTGATTTTGTAATTCTTGAACTTTGCGCAAAAAAGCCGCAGCGAATTATCTCGCAGGCAGACAGACGAGGGGAAAAAAGAAAAGAAAACTATAGTTAGCCGGCGTTAATGAAATGCAACGAACGAAAGAAGCCACGAGTCCGTCGCTTCATCACACAGCCTCTCACGCTCATCACGACTATATGTATACTCGTAGAGCACAAACAGCAGCAGCAGCAGCAGCAGCAGCGCGCGGACGTGACGAGCCCGTAATTCATTCGCGGCTCTAAGGACTTAATTACGGCAGTTAGCTCCCTTTCTCTCTTCCCATTCCGACGATTTTCATGCACTCGCGTGTACGTGTGTCTCCGCAACGCTGGCCCTGAATGATCGAAGCGATTATTCATAGCTGACGCCACGATTAGTTTATAGCAAAATTAAGCCCGAGGAAGCGCGGAAGATAAGCGAGCTTCGTGTTGAGAAAGAGAGTGAGCGAGTGAGAGATAGAGAAAGAGAGAGATGGCCAAGTGTAGGGCAATAAAGCTGGAAGCGCAATTTCGCGGAGAGGCAGCCGGCTTCTTGATGTGCCAGGAGCTGGACGCACTTTTGAGGTGCAATATGTGGATGAGTAACGGGAGTGAGGGCAGTGTTTGACGGGCAGTCGATAAAGTTTGTTTATGGCGCTTGATTTTTTTACAGTTTTTCAAGATTGGAAAAATCGTAAAAGTTAATATTATTTTAGTTTATGGCTTTGGAGTGAAAAATTTTTTAACTTAAACGTTTTGAAAGTAAGGTTGAAATAAAAGTTGTTTATTGTTTAAAAATTTTCATTTTGCCACATTGAATTTGGATTACTGAAACTAAAACTAAAATTGAATATTACGAAATACTTTACATAATTTGTTTACAAATGTATACGCCATTTAGTATACAACTAATTATAGAAAATATTTACATTTGAATATTTATATTTTAAAATGTACTACTCTTAACAAATAATATATCAAATCCTATTTTTCAGAGTATTTATGATAATTGAGATATTATTATGCATTTAATATGATTGATTTATTTAAAATTAGCATTACTTTATGAATATTTATGCATAACTGCTGAATATTCCGTCAGTTTATATATTAAATAATTCGGCAAATGACTAATTATTAATTATTCGAATTATTGTTCCAGGTTCTCAGTAACCTCATGACTACGTTTTCCATCGTCAAATTGTCTTCCACGTAAGTTTTAAAAAATACATTTTATATACACTTCTACTTTTTATTTGTACTCTATCTTCTCGTTCATATATATTATAAATTCAACGAGGCACACCAGTTAATTTTAAAATTTTCAAATGCTTTTATGAAGCTTTCACGCGATGGTTAAGAGCGGAGCTGTGTACCGTAACGATACTATACTCGAGTTTACCACGACTGCGGCGAAGCATTCACGAGCGTGGGATGTATTAATATGAGTATCCCGTCGCTAATTAGCGCAAACATGAACATTTACCTAATAATATATTGACGGTCTATGAATAGTACTATATAATGCAGAAATTACAAATCTGCTTAACCGATTGAATGTGTACTACACTTTTCAATACCTATTATTATAATCGGCTATGAATGATCGAGCTAGTTAAATAACTTGGTACATTAAAGACGTAGAATTCATGCTAATTATAGCTAACAGTTAGTAATAGTTTTAGATGGATGTGGAATGTAGTTTAATTAAATAAATTTGACGTTCGTTTCAATAAGAGAAAATAGATGTATATCCTAATTATTATCAGTATACAAATACATGTCATATAAATACCTCCTATTTGAAAACGCTTTATCATCGGTATATATTTAAAGTAAATAATATCCATGATTTATAAAACGGTAAATATACCTAATAAACACTGAACATCTATCACTCATCTTCTTTTATTAATTTAATTTAAAAAATTGAAAATTTAAAGCTTGAACATTCTCTTTAATTATGATTTAATATTCAAAAACGATTATTTTTACAAGTACGTGTACTTTGAAATATTTTTGTCTTTTAATAAATTACCGGTCAGTAATTATAACATGTAAAAACAACAGGCGTTACTGAAATCCTACGAATGCCTCTTAAAATATTGGTTTTTCTCACCATCGTCCGAAAAATTCTCCAGAATATCAACAACAGTCCGGCCTACCACAATGCAGCA
Organism: Eupelmus azureus; assembly: GCA_030522685.1. Lineage (NCBI taxonomy): Eukaryota > Metazoa > Arthropoda > Insecta > Hymenoptera > Eupelmidae > Eupelmus > Eupelmus azureus. The sequence goes on from JAPYZA010002016.1 coordinate 6,183, forward strand.
CAGTAGTCGAGAGACTCTGTGGTTACATTTACGCGTGGTGGGTGGATTTATGGAGTTTACGTCACACGCGTGTTTGCAAATAGCGGCTCATCTGTTTGTTTTGCACCACGGATTTTCTTGTTCGATATCGCAAAAAATGCGGAAAATGTCGGCTTTAATTGGATGGGAGAACGACGGATTTTACTCTCTAGCTACTCTGCGATGACGTTTTGCATAAAACGCGCGAATGTTTGGATTAGGTGTACGACTACGGAAAAATTTTGCTTTCTCAAAGAGAAACCTTTGATTTGCTAAAATTTTTTTCATGAGCTTTCATCATATATTGATATTTTCAGCTTTATAGAGTCGGAATATTCGTGATTCACAAAATTTCTGTGTGCGTGTGCGTGTCGGTATGTATTTGTATTTTATATGCATATCGGTAGTTGCAACATAAAATAGGAAAATTAAATTTCAACAAAATTAATGCATAAATATTGGTTACTCAGTATAATTCGTCATAACTATTTTCACTGTACCTTGTAACATTTATTTTTAGTATTTTTTACGGAATTCAGGATAGAAATTATTTTATAATTTGAAACGTAAAGTTTCTAAAAATATAATTTTTGAATTTAATAAAGAAACAGAGAAAATAAAAATTTAATTTCAAAATTTAAAACACAAAATTTACATTTGAACTAAATCAAAAAAAGAAGACTGTTGAATACCTCGAACTATTCCTTTATTGTCGAGGCTAATGATTTTTTAAATTTTCATAATAGTATTGGACTTACTTCTATTACAATGTGTAAAAGTAATTCGATTAAAAATCAAAAATAAGATTTTTAGTAAAACAAATTTTAGTTGCAATAAAGATATCTATATTTATAATAACTATAGTAAGATATATTTCAAAAGATTTTTTTACTAATACGGAATTTTTATTTTAATCTTAAAAACTACAAGTTTTCTATTTTTGGGGAAATTCAAAGAATACGTTTACATACTTGAAAGATAAGTATAATTGCATCAGATCTACATTTGATCTATTCTTTTGCAAGTTTCAATGAAGAATCGTTCGCCTAAAGATTCCCAAAAAATGCAATTTCACGAAGCCTCGTAAAAATTAATAAATTCAAATCGATTCCGTACGTGCAGGACAATAAAAGCTGCAGTCCGCCGCTTTCCCTACAATATCTCGTTTAAAAATAAAATCACTCCAGCGTATTTCTAGCTTTTCTCTCTCTTTCTCTCTTGTCTCTCATTTGAATTCGATCAGTTTTTCCGCGCTTCTCGTTTTCTCCATATCGAAAGCAAACACGGATACACTGCAACCTACAAAAATGAGAGTATCAAAAAACGAGCTCCCGTTTATTGGCCAACCCGTAAGCAAATAGTGCGAAAAAAAATCGACGTACGCACAACAAACGTCTATTAGAGAAAGAGAGAAAAAGAGGAAAGCGCGAATAAACACGGAGAGATGCAGAGTTGGCAAAGCACAGATCAAGCCGCGGCGGGCGTTTACCTTCATTAGAGATTCTCTGGCGAAAGTCCGCCGGGAAATTTCGCCCAATGTACAGCGGGGGAGGCGCAACGCACGTGTGCACATACAGCGCGCCGGCGGGCTCGGTACGTGCAACTAATATTCGCGCGCAGCCACGTGCACGCGGCCACTTCCATGTAAATTTCGAGGGCCGTGGCAAATTTATTTCGGCAGCGGCAGACATTTTTCATTTTAAATTTCAAAGTGGCACGAGAGAAATCTGTTTAGTACGGTAAGAGGAGCTTGTTGACGCGGACCTTGGTTATTTAGTGACAAAATTAGCATTTTGCATGAAAAAATCCATTATATACGTCAGATAGAATACAAACAAAAATTCGACCTATTTTTTTTTTTTTTTGTAAAAAATAAAAATTATAGGAATTATAGCCGGTTTAAGGTAGTTACACTTTTAGATTGTTTTTTATTATTTTCTTAACCATATAATACAAGCGTATGCATATTTGACAAAGAAATTTTCTAAAATGAAGGATAAATTTTGCGTTCTGCAATAATTTGCTTTACCTATTACTAAAACCTATGTTGTTTTATTTTTAATTTTTCCTGCGTAGGAAATTAGGAAAACAACAATTTTCTACTTTCGAAAATAAATATCTTTTGAAAACGTCACACTTTGATGCATTAACTTTATAACAAATTTCTTTAGCTATGGACTCTATCCTCAAGTCAATTTCTAAAGAAATTGCCATAAAAATAAATATTTTTTTTATTTTTATTTAGAATTAATTGACAATTAATCATCATGAATTTTTCAAGCCTGTAAATTTATTTAAATTTGTTAAGCGAAGTAAAGTTTTTGCATTTAAATGTTGATCAACTGTTAGCATAACTTCATCTTGACATTCATTTTCGAAGATTTTTCTCCAATAACTTAATTTTTTATTGTACTACTGAGATCTTACTTTTAAAATTCGCACTATTTCATTGCGAAGATTCGTTATTCTAGTGACAATAGTATACTTTTCAATTTGATTGTAACTTCGTATGCAGATTTATACAAATATTATTAAAGTTAAATAATAAAGAAATAAAAATTTTAAGGGCTTTTGTTTTATTTTTGTTTGTTACAAAAATGTTATTTCATATGAAAGTAACAAGCAATCAAAAGTAGACAATAAGCCAGAAATTAAAAAGTAATGAAAATTTATATATTTTATAATTACCTTTAATTATTTCCTCTTTTAAATGAATAAACATTTTTGTATTAACCCAAATTGAAATAAAATCTTTGCAATATAATTTTATATTATATTTTTTTATTGTTTAACTACATCATATCTGCATGCAAATTATAATCAAAATAAAAATAACGGATTTTCACATGAAAATAAAGAATATTCAACATTGTTTATACGTACATCTTAAAAATATGGACTTTGTCAGTGTTTTTTGAAAAATTTTATCAAACTGTAATTTTTTCGATCAAATTAAACCAAACGTACCTTCTCTCAAGCACGTCTGGGCTCTTGCTCCAAGTAGTACCGGTCAGGGATTTCAAGACTTTTCTCATCGTAGCAAGTTACACCCACCCATACATTGAAAACAGGAAACCGAAGGGAGGCTCGAGGGAGGCTTTGAAAATTTTGAGCACGTCGCCTCATTTCTCTTCTGCCTCACCGAAACTTACTGGAGACGCTCGAACGTGGAATTATTAATGATTTAGGCAGCCACTCCCAGCAGTTACACTTAGAAAAAGAAAAGAGATCCCGTAGCCCGCTGGCCCGATAATTGACCGCTGATGGCGCACTTTTTAACGACAGGGAACGAGATTTTTTTTGACAGAGCCAAATGAGTCTCGCGATGCGTTCGGGACGCAACGATTTATAGAGGCTCGTTAAGGGTTTAATTATGAAGCGGCCTGACGCCCGTTTGTATTAAATTTGTGTAGGGGTTGACGTTTTTATCTGGCTGTGGAATTTCTCTTTTTTTTCTTTTTTTTTTTAATGCGTTGAACGCATATATCGGCTGAGTTTTGTGTAATCCACGATGACTTCGAGCGATAATTCATTTTGCCTGTTAGCATTTCAAATCTGTATATTTGTTTTGTATTAGTACCAAATTGGAATGTACATATTTTTGGTTTTAAATTTATGTTGATAAAATCAAATTCTTTTTTTAATATAAATAAAACTGTTTGAAATACAGTTGAACATTTTTCAAAAAGCTTTAAAATTTTCAAATATGAAAATTGAAAAATGATATTTGATTGTGAAACTTGTTACACCAGAAAGCATCGCTGCACTGTAAAAAGTCCATAAATAAAATGTTGAAGTTAAATTTTTAAAACGCCAGCTTTATGAGAGCTATTATTTTTCAGAACAAGAACCTATAATACGAGCGATTTTCACTTTAAACTCGTAATTAAATGGTTTTAAACTCGATTTAAATTTATACCTTGTACTTTGAAAAGTGAACCAGCCATTAAACTGCCTGCGCTTTTATCAAAAAGTTTATTTTCACCCGTCAATCGAAAATTTTAATATTAACATAAAAAAAAAGCTCTCAACGCGACGATTTATAATAATAAATAGTGCCACGTGATTAAAAAAAAAGTGCGCAGCCCTGCAGCCCTCGGCGCGTTAATTACTTTCACACCTCGCTTCCACAAAGCTGCTGCCACTTGACCTCAATTTCCAGGCGCAAGCGGCAAGACTTTACACTTTCTACGGGTCTTCTTTCTTCGTACGTTGGCTTCGCGACGGCTTTGTGCCCTCGCGCGCTCTCGAGAAGCTCGTTTGCCGTGAGGCGCGGGCATATCGGCGCGAGTAGACGACGACAAACTTGGACGCGAAGTCGGGAGAGACCAAGTCGCCTGACCCAGACGAGATGGAGAAATTGATGACAAAGGCGAAGAAACGAAATAATGCCGAGTTGCGCAACGCGATGGAAACTTAATCGATAGAGGGAGGCTGCACTTTACTTATTAGTTTGTCCGAGTCTTTTGGTCGGTTCGAATGAAACTTTTAGAGATCATTAGAAATTTACGAAGAAAAATAATTTTTATATTCATAGGAAATAGAAATTGACATTAAACTTTGCTCTTTATAGCTTAAATATTTTATAAAGTGAATTTATATTATTAAGAAGGATTTACTGTTGACTAAATTTATCTGATTTTATTTGAAGATGAACCTTAGTTTCTAATATTAGAAACTTTCCGAGCACTACTCTACTTTATGAACTTTAGAATTGAAGGACAGATAGATCATATAAGAACGAATTCATCCTTGACGATAAACGGAAAATTGAGCAACGCTGCTCCAGATCTTTTCTCGAGGTGACGGAAGAAACGATAAAGATGAATAATGCTCGCAGAGATGAATAATAGGTAAGAGCGCAGTGGATGACTTTTTTGATAAATACGTCGCCAGAATTAAAATTTAAAAAAGTTTTTTTAACATGAAAATATCGTGCCCGCGGCTCGCTAATATATTACAGAGATATATGAGATTTTCTGCAGAGAATAGAGGAAAAGCTAGGAATAACAAATACTTAGTACTATAACAACTAGATCTGCCTCGTCTTGTTACCTTTAAATCATCCTTCTTATGTTGTACTGGAAAATTTATATTATCTGAGCTCTCTTACAATTAGAAATATAATAAATATTTGAAAAAAAAAACGTAAAAGCAAAGTTACAAATATTAGCTCCATACGTTCTGACGTTTCCAGGAAAAAAAGCATTATCTTCTCGAAGAGCACAAAAGTAAATAATCCTCGCGAGAGAACGAAAGAGAGAGAAAACCTTACGATAGAGGCAGAAGAACAGCAAACGAAAATTCTCCGTCAACAGATATGAAATTGAGAATAAAACAACTCAACGTCGTTCGCCACGTACTCTTGTATTCTATAAAAGTGAACGCGGCCGCTTTAAAACAGTGCCTCAATACTTTACGTTTCACACCTCTTTTTCACTTGCGCGGCGGCGGGCGTGCGCTTTTGCATTTTCAGACAGAGTCTCATTTTTGTTTGCGCGACGCTCGCCGCCGCCGGCGCTGACCCAGTTTGCTATAAGTGCGCGAACTTCAGGACTTTTCATTTGGCCAGATTATAATGACGAGCCGCTTGTGTTTCGCTTTTCTTTTATCGGCGATCTAGCTTTTTTCTGGTTGATGTGTGGCCGTGTCTTGTCGGTCGCACAATAGTCGACGTGGATTTATTGGTTTGTTTGTGTGTGGGGACAAAGTTGCAAGCGCTATACCAGGGCTTTTGTTTTATGGATTTTCGTCCCGGTAACGAGGCGCATTAGTCTCAGCGCGTGGAATCTGAAAGTTAGTTTGCGATTTTTTGCGTGCATTGTGGATTTGCGGAAAAATGTAATTAGTGTGCTTACGCAAAGTTCGCTTTTACAGTAATCCCGAGGATGATGGACGTTTATTTTGAAAATGTATCTTTAGCAGTTATATAATTAATGTTTAAAAAATCTAATCATGCGCAATAATAAAATTAGCTTCAATGATTATATCAAATTGATTGATCAAACTAAATTTTAAGTAGTAATTTATATAGATAGTCAGCCAAATGCTTGATTAAGATAATTATTGGGAACCGATTATCGTAACATCATTAGTAAAATTTATAAAGTTGTTTATGTTAATAGCAAAATTCAGTGAAAAAAATATAGATAACAAAAGAAATACAAACTTATTAATAACGTTATTTTTTATCACTAAAAAATTAAAAAGAAACGTAGTTATTTTCAACCTTAAAAAAACCAAAATAACAAAAAATACTTATTGTTCCCAATATAGTCTAGAGTGAATTTCTCCAAGAGAAAAATATTCAATAAGCCTTTCCACATTAAGCCACTATCGAATAAGACAAATAATTCTTCCTACGCGCGTACAAAGGCGCAGTGCGCGCGGTTCGCGCCAAAGAAAACTCTCTTGATCATCCCGCTCGCGCGCGCCATGAAAATATAAAACGTAGAAGGCGTCCGTTTCATCAGTACTGTTCCTCTGCAGTGCAGCTGCAGGAGCAGCAACAGCAAGAATGGAATCGAGTTATTCCGAACAAAATTAGCAGCTCGACTCGTCCATTTGTCTCGTAAATGAATTATGGCGCGGACGCGCGTACACTCGAAAAGTTCATCACTCCCTTGTTCTTATAAATTCCCGGACGACCGGTAGCAGGCGCGCTTTTCTCCTTTCTCCTTTTTCCGCGGAAAAAGAGAGAGAGAGACAGCAGAAGGAAGCTAAAAAGAACGGAGCCGACGTGACAATCGAATTGCGTAGCTGTAAATGTCTGGGAACGGCCGCGCAAAGTACAAAGAGAACAGAAAAAGTAGGGGGTTGGGGGTGGCTTGTATAATGGATACAGAAATGGAAAAAGGAAAAATTTATAAGTTACTGACAACTTGACGCATTAGCTTAACGCTCGGCTAGCTTTGTATCAATTGGAGCGAATTCCACTGGTTATGGCTACAACTTTTTCTGGGCGTTATGTCTTATCGTTTTCTTGTATATGTTATCAAAGATTTAATTACGAAAAATAGATAAAATAATTACAGATCGTACAATTTAAAATGAAATACGAATTTTTGATAATTTATTAAACTGTATATAACACCCGACTAGATCTAGAATATTTTTTTTTAATTTATAGGCGAAGAAAAGAAAAGAAAAACTCAAAAGTAGATTCACTACCATCCATTCAAATGTCAAACGATTTTCCTCGCGGCCCTCGCGCCCATTTCGTTTACTCATCACCATCAGGGGGTTACATTCCTCTGACCGTAAACTAGCGCTCGAGCACTTACACGACATAGCGTAACCGTCCGTTTCCCGAAGCAGGAAAAATTCGAATTCTCGCACGTGCAGAGCGGGCCACTATACTCGGACATTTAATCGCAGGCGAGTTTTCGTCGAGCCAGGTAGCGCTGGAGGCCCTTAACTCCGAGCCTCACGCAGCGCGTATAATACAAGATCCGGCACGTCCAGCGCCGAGGAAATTTACGAGGCGGACTTTACGCGTGTGAGGGTGGCGTTTTACGAGGCATTCGGCCAAGAGTCGAGAGAGCGGCATTGCCGAGCGCACAGTTCCTTTCTCGCTCTTTCCGGTTATGCTCCGAGCAAGTCAGTCGGTATCGCTCCTAATGAAGAGCGAACGACATTTTCGGGACATGTCTTTGCGCGCGAGCGCGTCACGTTGGGCTTACGTGTACGCAGGGGCTGGAGCTAAAAGAATGGAGACATTGGCATTTTCGCCGGGAAAAGCTATTTGATATTTCATATCGCGACGCCTGACGTCTCGGTTGAAGCTTTTTCAATATGGATGAGAGATAAAATGCTGGACTAAAGTATAACTTTATTGTAGTAGAGTGGAAGTTTATTTAGTTAAATGAATATATGAAAATAGTAAAGTTTATATTTAATAGGTTATGATTATTAGTCATATTGAACATAATAAGCTGTTATTTATCTTTAATAATCTATTTAATTATGAACTATGAGTATATTCATAAAATTTACAAGTATACGCCGAAACGAATAAAAATTAAATTTTTATTTTACTTCCTCTTCGAATTAAGTTCATTTGCATTTAAATCTGCACATATGCATCCATGTAACCTAATATATACAACTCACAGACACACACACATACACAAAACCACACCCACATACACACACGCATGCAGGTGCACGCATGCATACATTATATATATTCAGAATCACATCCACACACAAAGTCCGACTAATGTATGCACAGTCGCATGCAGAAACGTTTATATTCATAGTTAGACTTTCATGCTTCCTCCTGTGAAAGCTTACTACTCACGCACTCACAAAGAGGGACCAGAATGTGCTTGAAAAGGATTTCAACGAGGATTCAACGAGGCTCAATATCTAGCAACTAAAAATTTAAGCTCAGTACTTGTAGTTCCAACAAATGAGCCCTTTAACTATAATATTAACTTTATTTTATGTTCGTTAAAATATTCTTAAATATATGTTTAGTTACTATATTTAATTGTTTAATAGATAGACAACATTTTTCAAGAAAATATGACATATTTGAGCTTAGGCATCTTATGCCTTGGAAAGAAAAGTTCATTTCATAGAAGTATTGGTACTGGACTTGATTTCTAAGTATGAAAAGCCTCGTTGAAATCCTTTTTCCGCATACGCTTTTCCCCTTTAAAAGAAGCTACGTAAACGAGCTGGCTCGTCGACATTTCTAGGTACGCACGTCTTTATTACATTTTCCAGGAAGTTTTTAACACAATAACTCGCTGCAATCCGGAGTCCGGGTAGCGCGCCGTCGCGGCAGCCAGTTTACTTTGTCTCTCGCCTCCAGCTCGGGGAAGAATCTGCATTTTGCTCGCGTGCGCGCGAGATCGCTCGACCGGCGAAAACTTGGACGTAGACCGGGGACAGAGCCTTCTGGATAATGGGAAATTTTTTGCTGTCTCGCGCTGTGTTGAGAAAATATTTAACCTCGCAAAGTTGCCCGGTAGTCGGGCTCGCTGATTTTAATGCTTTTTAAATGCGGATGGATATGAGCTTTCGAGATGATATTTCCCTAAGCTTTAGATTGGAATCTATTGAAAAGTTGAATGAAAATAACAGTATATAGTTGCTAAAGTTTCGCTTCCGAATTATGAACTTTGTATCTTTCAGACGTTATCTAGATTAAACATATAGCTGTGATTTTATAATTTTCCAAACTCGGATAAATATGTCTGAAGTAAAAATATATTTCTAATGTTAAACAGTCAAACTTCAATCAGATTACATTACTCGCATCGAACAGTCGAATAAAGCTTAAAATAACGGGGTTTCACGGGAGACGTAATTCCTTGCCGATATTCACTTCGCCTCGTGGCCAACGCTGCTATAATGCATTTAAAGCGGCGTGAAAACGGCCGTCAAATCGATAATCTAGACCGGAACGCCAGAAATAGAGAGAGAAAGAAGGGGCAGGGCTCAATTCTTATCAATGCCGACCGTTATCAATTTTGCGATGGGTAGTGGAATTCCCCTAGGGTTTTTTTATCCAGCCGCACGTGCTATCGTAGCAGCGAGAACATATGGACCTTCTCTTTTTTTTTCTTCGTTCTGCCCAGTTCCAAAGTGCGACAGATAAGTTTTATCCGTGCCCGCAAGCGTATACAGTATTTTAATTCAAATAATTTCGCGGGCTAACAAGAAATGTGTGAGGACTTTGTTTTTCTGGTGGAATTTAATAACGAAGAATTTAATTGAATTCGGGGAAAATACACTTTATAATATTGACCCAGAGATTCAGAAAGATTTATCCTTAATTATACTTGAGCGGTAATCTTTTAATGAATAACGTCCTTATTAGCAAAGTGAAACATTTCAAAGTAATTTATTTATTTATCATTAATTTTTGCATATTCTTATTAAATAATTTTTCTGCAAGCATTTAATAAAAATGTGTAAATACATTACATTAATGATATTGAACTGACTAAAAAATATTTTATTGAAAATCACATGATTATTTACTTAGATATTGTTAGAGCACTTGAATAATAATAACAATTTCCGAGTCATTAGGTTGTGAATGATAATTGAAACTCCGCGACGAAAATGGATCTAGTCGACATTGGCTTCACATTTACGTATGTTAATTAGACTCCTCTTATTCGGCTCCAATTTTCAGCGTGAATTCGCTACAGTTCTCCTAGTAATTCGCGTAATTCCGTAATCACGAAGTTAAGTATTTTAATACATTTTATTGAAACACAAATTTATACGGACTCAAATATTACCCTAACATTCTCAAATATTGTCTTAACATAAACACCAGCCATAAAATCCATCTTCTTACGACATATTTTATAAATGATTATTTTAAGATAAGCATCTCAAAAGATGACAATATCGTTGCTCTTGATAAATCCGCAAAAAAACTCGACGGCGACGCAGCCGGAAAGTAATTAATAAGGGATTTCCTTTAAAGGAGATGAGAGGAAGCTGTACAAGTTTTAACGATAGCTTAGACCAGGGCTGACGAGGTAGTTGCGTGCAAATTGAATGGCTTTAAAGGAGAGGAAGCAGAGCCCTCTCCCTTATATAATACAAGAGTTGGCGAGATAAGGAGAATCTTCGGTTCCTTAAATAGGAATCATATTAAATTGTGATTTTTAAGGCTAGTAAAAATTTAAGGTAAAAATTTGGGGTGAGGTTTTGCTGACATAGAAAAAAAGACAAGAAGGGGCATGTTAAAAAAGGCAAATAAAATTAATGTAAATTCTTTTTAGTAAAGTCGAGAATTAAAAAAGGCAGTTAAATTAAGATAGTTAAAAAATCGTTTCATCTTATTAAGTAAACGGATTTTTGTACAAGATTTCCTTTGAACCTGAATTCAATATTGATGGTTTGAATGTTTGCCAGAAAAAACAGATCCATAACAGCCAATCTGGTGACTTTTGCTTTGCGTCCGAATAAGTAACAGTAGGACGTTCCATTATCCTTAATGTCAAGCAACCTCGTGACTTCCATAATTCCTCGAAAGGTCTGCGGGCAAGATAATGAAGACAGAGGGAGAAAGAGTCGAGAGAGAGAGAGAGAGGAAGAGGGAAAGAGAACAGCGACTACTCAAGTAGTTTCTGTCTTGAGAAAACTCCTTGCTCGTCGCCTGGTTGTCTTAGCGTCTTTCACTTCTCGATTTCTATTTTACATCCGTAATTAGGGATCTTTGACTTCAATGGCCTGCGGCACTTTAAAGCTAATTTGCTCGTTTGACGCTGGGGGCTCAATGTTATTTTTTTTTCTCTCACGGTTCTTCTCTCTTTCTCGGCTTTCACTGGAAGACGATTTCGCGCTGACTTCCACTGACTTCGTTTTTTTTTATCACGGCTAAGAGTTACTTACTAATTTATTAAAGGGAGATTTCACAAGAAATTAAATTCTATTTATGTTTTCGTTACTTTTTTTTGCGACAAGGAATCTTTCAGATTTTACTTAGAATTTGTAAATACAGTAATGAAGTCTTAAATTTAACATTTAGTTAAAAACGAAAAATTATTTACCTTTATAATTGTAATTAAGAGGAGAAAAACGCTGAAAGCATAAAAATAAATTATGCAATGTTAATATTGAATTTATGAATGGCCAAGTTTTTCGACCTGTGTACTTAGCCCTTCTACGAAGAAGTCATTAATTTAATTTATGTCCCTTTCTTGGAATTACTATATTTTATTTCGAATAAAATTGGAAACTGCTATGAAGAAATATAAAAAAGTTTTGATTCTAAATAGATAATATTAATTTAGTTAAACAAACACATTTAATTAATAACAATTTAAACCTTGATGATCTGAAGTGAACAAACTTATGCATTTCCAGATCTCCTAAAATCCATAATTTAACAAAATTTTTACAAAACAACAACCCAACCAAGCTTCTCGCATCCATTAGATGCAACAGCCATAACAAGCAGCACAGCGATAAGGACACCACAGCAACGTGCTCGCGCAGTTACATCCGTTCGTCTACCGCGACGAAATCCGATATAATTTCGCGGTCGATGTCTCCCACATATATATTTATATACATACATGTATACTCAGCTGGTCGCACTGGCACCCAGGTCCCCCTTAATCGAAGCCGGCGGTACACAGCTCCGGACACGCGGCATAAGGCAAGTTTATAGGTCGTGTGGGATAGCGCGGGCGAGCTGTGTGTGCAAATTGAATCATGTTAACCGAGTGAGAGAGGAAGAGAGAGAGAGAGAGAGAGAGAGAGAGAGATACTCACGTGGGCACACCCCCTCCGACTGATTGCAGGCGACGCAGGGATATAATGTTGCGCGTACTGGGAGTTCGGCTGCTCTCGCGGCTCCTCGTCCTCGTCTGCTCGCTCTCGCTGCTCTCGCTCCTGTTCCTCAGCCGCTGCGGATTCAACAACCTCGACGCCGACCTTGTCGACACGTCCGGTAAGTCTTTCACTATTTTACAGCTTTTACTCTTTCAGATTT
>JAPYZA010002017.1:7554-47168 GCA_030522685.1 Eupelmus azureus
GAGAGAGAGAGTCGAATTTGAATTTCTAATTGAACGAGCGAGATTCAATTAAGGCTCGTCGGCGAGAAAGGATCTCTCGTTTCTTTCCTCTTTTGCATCCCCCGCGCGCGCGCGCTCGGCTCTCTATTTGTGGGAGAGCAAATGTGCGCGAGCGAGCGGGATGAGTATATCCGTATAGTTAGCAGCGAGGAGAGAGAGCCCCGGGTCATAACGTTATCGCAATGCTGATCGTCAGGTTAGCTCAATGTATATAGGTATACATATATATAGTTGGGAACGAGCGGAGATGCTCTTCGGTCGCGCGATATCGGGCTGGAGGAAATTCGGAGGAGGCCCTGGTGTGCTGGGGGGTTAGTGCCGGCTTGGTGCTTGCAGCTGATAACCGTAAAAATGTTCTTCTTGCTGGTTATTGAAAGTTTTGATAATTAGGTTTTGCCGAGTTCAATTGTCGGAAAACCATAACTATGTGGAATAAAATTAGATCGCCGGGTTTGATAAGGGAAATCTCGTTAGAGATAAAGTGAAGCGGAGAACTATCGGGGGACTGGTACACTCAGAGCTCCAACTTTGTGAAAAGGACAAAATTTTAGCGAAAATTACTATTATTGGTAGTAAAGATGTTGCTGATTGGAAAAATCTAAAATCTTACGATCTTCTATTGTAAATTTTACTATATCGTGATTGTAGAATAATTTATGATATTATCTTTTGAAAATTTACTGGTTAAAATAGTAATTCAAAAGATTATTTTGTAACTTTTACAAAGTTAGGTCTTTGTACATCTGTGTACATACAAATTTTACGAATACTTTAGTGCATCGTTTAACGCAATATTTCCCGATAAAAAAGTATGAATTTAATTTATTGCGCTAAACTCTTAAAAATGTAAAAGAAGGAAGAAAAATGCCCGTCCAATTTAAAAGTAAAATAAAAGGCAGAGGCAAGGCGAATTGCAAGTTCCTGCGATACTTTTCGCGCAGTGGCTGCGCGCAAGTTTGCAAAATTCGTTATCCCTTCGCAGGCAAGAAAGGCACTTAAAATATTTTGAAAATTTAATTTCTTTAAAGCTACTACAATATTAACGCCTTACGTCCCAAAAAATTCCTCCGGCTTGCAGGTAAAGTTCTTTCTATCTTTCCCTCTCTCCAAAACATTCTTCATCTTTACATTGCACATCGTTGCGTAACTTAATTCTCAAACGAGCGTTGGAATTTCAACCATTCAGCCCGCGTGGCTAGAAGGAGGAAATTTGTTTCTCCCTTTTCGAGGGGCCTCGAATCCTTTGTACCCTCCACGCATCAAAAGATTCACACTAATGCATGCATCCTACTGGTATTCGCAGGTTCGATTCGCGTTTGATTATATCGTTTTCTCTATTTTGCGATTAATGTTTGTAAATAAAACGATCGCTGTTAAAAGCAGCAGAGCAGGCGCGACGGCAGTACATAAATATTTCGAAAATGAAATTTTTCGACAGCATCGCGGAGGGAGCTGTTGGGAATAGTGCCAAGTACGACACGATGAACCTATTCCGGTGTGACTCGAAATATTTTATGAACTCCGAAGAGAAAGCCCAGAGAACCTCCAGATCTTGCGACATATTGATGACACGCTCCCTCGATCTCAAAGCCATTCATTTTTTCATCGCTCGTTTTTGCACCTTGTCACTGATATTTTTCAAACAATTACATCATTTGTTTATTAATCAATTTGAAATGACTTTACAGATTCCAGACTTTTGAATTTTTGCAAACACTGGCAATATTTGACAAGGAATCAACATTCCAGGCAGATCCAAGCACCACTATCGTTGAAAAATTGAGCTAGCCGGAAGAAAAGAAGTGTGTCAGGCGTAAAAGTACAAAGGAAGCAGCGCAGCAGCAGAGCAGTAGCAGGCATCGATCGCGTTCTGAGCGAGACACCCGGTACGTGGAGCCGTACTACGTGCCCAAGAGTAGGGGGGCCGTGAGTACACACGGCGTGTATATACGCACGAGACGAGAGTTCCGTTCGTTAAGGCAGTCATTGAGCCAATGAAAGGTCGAGGTCCTCAAAGAGCGACAACCCCCTTCAGTCAGTTAAGAGCCGCTGCGCTGCGCCGGGCCCGCGATAATGGCAAAAATGTTAAATGGGAGCCCTTCAGCGGAATTTAACGACGACGACGACCGCTCTCTTCCTTCCTCTTTCTCTGTCGCTCTTTCAGAGCTTTTTTTGCGCGAGCTTTAGCGTTTGATCGAGAGCTGAGCTTTCCTGCGCGCGCGCCTGCGTCTCGCGCAGATAAGCAGAGCGAAATGGATGGCGAGGATTGTATTCGCTTCGTTTGATAGCCTCGAGATTAATGATGGAAAGAGTGTCTTGGCTTAATCATTTTCCCGCAGTTTCTCTATATGTATGCTCATTTTACTATCGATCGCGCTGGTGCATGAATTAAATTGAAAAATTTCATTCGCCCCGTCGTCTTTGGAAAATATCAAGGAATTCAATGCAGGCAAATTTGATTGGCCCGAATTTACGATCCAATAAAACGCGATCCACATTCCCAGGCAAGCCAAAACGTTGCTGTAAATTTTCATTCTCCCAGGCGACGTCTTAGCTTTCAAAGACCATTTTAACAACTTTTCCCTCCTCGGCACCTTACCTCGGCCTTTTCTCCGTCTCCTCCGCTCTGCCGCCGCCTGCATCTCTCGCCCAAGCGCCGCGTGAAATTACTTAGCCCGGCGAAATCTTGCCAGCCGAACACTTTGTCATGTAAATCCTAGGCCGTTATAATCGTTCGCGCTCCTCTAAACGTAAATCTTCGTGGCAAGCGGGATGTCCTTCGCTCCTATCCTCGCTCCTGCCTCTTTCTAGCGCCGCGAGTACTATTTTAGTCGGAGAATATCCAGCAGAGTGACAACTTATAGGCGAGGAGGAAATTCAGGAAATAAAATAAAATGTTTATACAGTTTTTATAACACTGAGAGGTCCTTGACTAATTATTGCAATTAATTAATGAAATAATTTTATCATAGTCGAATATAATTAGTTCGCTATTTCGAAATAATACGAATTTCAAGGTATTTTTAATTAATGTTTTTTAATAAATAAACGCTTGAAATAATCACGATTTAAACTTTTCACGTAGCGTCAATTTTTACAGCTACGTCAAACAAAATTTATAATCAAACGCGCTAGCTTTTCGCTGGAAAGCTCAGTGATTCGCCAACGACCAGCCGTAAAAATACAAACGATCGATATTAAAAGAGCGCTAAAGAGAATTCCACATCTCGTTTAGAGCAGCGACGATCTCCGAGCACGTATATAAGTCTCCGTTTGTCGAGCGCCTTTTTTTTATCGCCAGCTCGCGCTAATGGACGTAATTGCGATCGAAAGGTCGACGAGTGTGCGACAAATGCATTAAGAGAGTGCCACGAGCGTGGGAAATATTTCAATTTAAATAATTCGCACTCGATATGGAAGCTCGCTTTTTCCCGGCTACGACGAATGTGGCTCGGACTTCTTTCAGTGATCGCTTTATGTAAATTTGTATAGTAGTGAGTTTTTTTTGAGGCTATCTGTATTTGAATTGCCTGTATTTACATTAGTTTAAGAATTTTCTTTTGGAAAATAATTTTATGTAAAATGAAAAGTTATTTGTGAATTTATCCAGTTTTTGAATAAATCGAATTTTATTAGAGAGGTGAATAATAATTCAAAAGTGAACGTATAATTCAGTTGAATACATATTGTATTAAAAATTAAAAAGTTTCTTTATACATTATTCTCAAAGAGGTGTATAACAGAAAATTATACGTTAAATAAATGAGCAATTTAATATTACGACTGAAATAATATTTCTCTTGAACACATTTAAATTTAAAATAACTAATATTGTCAGTGTGTATTAATTTCCTTAAAAAATGCATTGTAAAAAACGTATCTCACAAAAATAATTTCCGTTCCAAAGTAACTCGACAAGTCGCTTGCTCGACTCGTTAAGCATAAAAACGCCTCGATCGTTAAGCTCTTGTACACTAAAGTCTGGAGAAACGAAGCCGCAAAAATTTGGTCGTTACTTAATCCAGCCTTATTATAATTACCACCCTCGCTTGGCTCGACTTTTGCCGCCGCTTAACCGCAATCGATGCGTACAAATAATTCAGCGCCGAGGCCTTACAGGCCGGAACGCTGCTGAAACTAACGTCTTTGCCCGCTCGAGCGAGTAATTGAACGATTCTCGTCTACTTGAGATCGTTTGCTCGAGGCGGCCTTACGCTTCGAGTCGAGCTAAAAATATGCAGAGCGTAAATAAACAATATGAGCTCCGCTGCTGCCCGCGTTTATTTGGCTTTTCCATTTTAATTGGAACAGATAAATAATGATTATCGGGCATTGTTGCTATTTATGAATGCGCCAACCGGATTATCGGCAATAAATTAGCATATTTAATTACCTTACAGTTACGGCATTTCAACGAGTGACGAGCGCGCATTTGTTAATTGAACGGCCGGGCTCGGAATCAGCGAAAAGTTAATTACGAATGAGATTGCCGGAATTTTTACTGGTTTCACACAGAGGCGCCCGATTCCCAAATTAATCAGATTACGAACATATTTTTCGACAAACGAATCGACGCAATCGTTACTGTAATCCATACCGACATCCCGGCCTCAAAAAAAGACCACTACTCATAAAAACTCTGCGCGCCGTCCGTAGAAAAAGAAGCAGAGAGGAAAAGCTCGCGCTCGTATATATACAGCAGCAGCAGCAGCAGCAGCAGCAACAGCAGCAGCAGCAGTAGAAACAGAAGGAAACAAAACACAGCAGCTCCCCGGCGCTCGCAAGACAAATTGGTTGTAAAAATAAAGCAGCCGGAGCGCGCGCGGCCGCTCGCTCGCTCGCCGAGAAATGATCCGAGAAGCGAGTCACGGGCAAGCGCGGTTAATGACGTCGAACGCGAGCAGCCACCGTTTAAGTGGCGAGGCGACGCCGAAGGAATTCGAATATCGCCGGGGAGCGCGCGTTTTTAACCTCTAACCCGACAGCGCGAGCAGCACTCAAGTAGTAATACGTAGGATTGCTGCTGCTCTCTGAGTTAGGGATAGGCTACAAGTGTTTGCTGCCGGCTCTCTGATGCTCGGCAGAGACTCGCTCTCTCTCTCTCTCTCTCGCTGCTGAGCTTTCGTGGGAGTATAGTAGTACGCTTCTGCTTCGCATCAATTGTCGACGCATTTTTGTTGGCGGGAAGAGGCTGGGAGAATTTGAATGAGAGAATTTGCGTTGATTGCCGCGGCTCGGCTATGCGGGGATGACGAAGGCTTTTGCATAATTTTTGGTGACCGTGACTGAATTTTAATGAATAATAGCGAGCCAGAGAGAGATTCTGAGTCATATTTCAAGCGAGTGAATTGAGTGCGGAGAAAATGTAATATTGTAAATTTTTTATGAGAATTTATTGCTCGCTGTTAAAACTCGTTGGAGCTACGTTTTATGAATGACGCGAGCGATGGAATTCGCTAAACGGTGTAACAATTCATTTCTAGAAAATCATTATTTAGCAAAAACTCTAGTCTATTTATGAATTTTAGCGCTCGGGTATAATTTATAGAGGAATTGTCAGTCAGTCATTGTCAAAATCTCATTAGAAGCACGTCCATCAAGCCGGGGAACGTAAAATCAATTCTTAAAGTCGATGGACCGCGACGGCTCAACGGCCGCCATCCATTCCTTCTAGCAATAAGCAATGCACATTCCTCCCGGCCAAGAAACAATACCCAGAGACAAATCGTTCATTTCCGGCCGGCATAATTCGCCCATCAGCCTCCAATTGCCGCGCGCCTGACTCTCTCCCGCTTAATTTACAGTTTAGCAAGACGAGCGCGCGCACTTTTGCTTTTCATTAAGCGTCCTCGTCGCGCAAGACGCTCGTAAATTACGCAACCGCGCGCGCCAGCCAGGTAAGAGCCGCACAAACGTATTTATCGGAAGGAGGTCGCGCATATGAGTAATGGCTCCGCTCGGAGTATCGGAGAGGTAAGTAGTGCGCGCGATTACGTCGGATTCTCCGGCTGGAAATTTATACGGGCTCTCTCTCGATATTCTCGCGAGGCGCGCTTTTGAAAATGGATTATTGTAAGGATTGAGCGCGGTAAACGTGCCGGATTAGCCGGCGGATGATAATTCAAAGCCGATTAGCGCCCATCTATTTGGACTCGGCGTCGGATTATATTTATATGCGCGGGCCGGGCCGAGAGTGAGAGTAGCGAAATAATATCGAGCGATATAATGAGTTATTTAACGATTTAAGTGGGGCCTTTGAATATGTAAAGTGCAGCCGTAATTGCCAATCTTATTCCATGTATTTTTAAAGCCTTTTAACGCGCTGCTTTGCTCGATCTGTTTTCTGAATTATTAACTCGATTACTTAATGAAGACCATAAATTGCCGATGTGAGATCTTTATTAATGGCATAACTTTTTCAATCAATTCAAACTACTCAACTTTTCCCGAGGAAAAGTCCATGATTTATGTGAGATAACGCGCCCAGTACAACACTCTATTATTTGTACATTTAGTCTTAAGAGCACACAACGAGAAACTACAGATGTAGCTACACAATCAAGATCTCTCGTGCAAACATTCGGTAAAACGGAAAAAAGGAGACGAGAAACACGGAATTTACTTTGTCCGGGGCAAAAACGTCATGAGAGAATGACAAGAGGAAAGCGACGACGGCGTCGAAGCGCACCGCAGGAGAAAGATGGATGAGAAGCGTTCGGCCGGCGCAAAGAATAGCCCCAGTGTTTTTCTCTCACTCTCGAAAGCCTCTTTGAGCTTCTCGCTCGGCGGCCGCGTAACTCGCTGCGGCCAACATATAACGAAAACCAGAAACCGCACCACAATCGATCCCATTGTTTGCGTCTGGAAGTTTTCTTTTAGCCAAGCGCGTATAACAGTTCCTTTTTTTCTCCAGCGTCTTGGGATAGAACGAATTACTGTCTTAACGAACTTGAACGTGCTCTTGCTGAATGTGCCAGGGTCAGAGTGCGTCTGGATACGATCTTTTATTCGGCTGGATTGCAGTAGTAATAACTTATACGAATAATATAGCTTCACATATTCTTGTTTATACAGAATTTAGTAAAAACGACATTCTATACACTTTGCGATCGATAGCTTTAAAAAATCGCAATCGCAAAAGCAATCCCATCAAACTAAATCAAACAGCAGTGCACTACCAAAGATTAACCCGTGGTCCAATAACCCGATCCCCACGGTCTCATCCAGTTAAGATCTCCACACGATCTCGGCATTGGCCAAACATCCATTGGGTCATCCTCGAGCCTCTCTCGGCGCGTTTGCTCTACTCATTGTCGGCTTGGCCGTGTGCTGGCTGGCAGATAGGGCGACGCTCTGTATATATGCGTCGTCCATTCGATAGCCTGGGCGCCGACACCCGCGGGAACGTAATCGAGCCCGCATTAATGAACGCCCGGCCACCCTTGCAAACGTCGGGCTCATCGATCGCTGCTTTTTGTTTTGGCGAAAGGAGCTTTTTCCCGCCGATTTCTCTGCGCTATGTGTTTTGAAAGGACGTCCGCCAGCTTTTAGGATAATATTTTTTCGCGCGCTTTGTTTTCCAATGGTATTTTTGCGCCCGATGGATTTATGTCGACGAGGGAAGTGTTTTTTTGATGTATTAGCGATGTAACGGAGCGTTTGGTTTGTCAGCGACACTCTTGCAGCGTGCGGTGAAAATTTCAATGCTTTTGACGTATTTGATTAAAGCGGAGCGATCGAATCAGAACTGAAATGTCATCGGGAATTTATCGATTACTGCTCAAGGTAATTTTCCAATGTTGCTGTGTAATTTTGATCTTGTTTACTATAAAACGATTTATGTCAAAGGATTTGATTAAATGAGATATCGCAATATTCCGAAACATCAAATATAAACGACGCTCGCGCAGTGTTGATCATTGATGATTCCAAATTCATGTGTGCCATATTTTCGAATCATTTTGTATGAGCGTCAAACAATTTTGAGCACACAGGCAATCGGCAAAGATCAATATTAAATATAAAATTTGTTTACTTTCATTGACATCAACTTGAACAGTGAATAAGCCAACCCAAAATCTTTATCCACGTAAATATTAACCCCATAGATTCCTCAAAATCCCATGCAATACTCCTTTTTCGCGATTCCAATTTCAACTCGATCATCAACACAATCCAAGATACGAAATAAATACACCCTCGGCCCGTCGTCGAAATCCAAATAAATCACGACCTAGACCTTTCCCTCAAACGCTCCCTCCGACACTTTTCCACCGTCCTATCCCTCGGCAGTATCGCCTCATGCGACATCAAAGTCGAAAATTCATCAAGCTCCTGCCAGCCACCTTCGCGTTTGAACCAAACCAGCACTACCCCGGCTTCACTACTCCACGCATCACACGTACACACATACACGTACGCAGGTCGATCGGTAAACTCCCTCCTCCGTTTCCCCTTTTGCGCACGCAGCGCGTACCCGGCATAATGGGCCGAGCTGTCGTTGCATCATTCATGCCTTGGCGGCGATCAGAGCGGGAGCTAGGGGGCCGCATGTTTGGTCCCCTGCGCTCGGTACTCATCCGGGGCCCTCCCCGGCGCAAGGCTATTTGTTCATTAATCTTATAACGCGAGCTGCACGGCCAGAGCGCCGTGTACGAATTCGAGCTGCGCGCGCGCGCGCGGGGGGCTCAAGTTAGTCTGCCACCCCCTCTAGCGGTGCGTGAGCCGCTCGGTCTCTCGATAATACACGTTTGTTTAGGAGCATTCGAGTCTGGCTGTTCGCTTTCTCACTCGCTGAGCGCGCGCGGTCGCTCGCCCCTGCAGGAGAGAGCTGACTTTGCCGCTGGGCGAGAGTAGAGGCTGAATTGAAAGAAATTAATAGCTTCGCTTTTTGCTATATAAGGAGATGGGGCTGCGTGTGGACATTGTTGATTGCGTTCTATTATTGCTATTCAATTCCGCCGAGTCTAGCATATCTCACGTTGATTTTGCAAAATTAATGTTCTTAATGGTGAATTATTACGCTTCTAGTTTACTCTTGAACGCAGAAATAAAGTTTACGCGGACGCCTGACCAGTCGCGCATGTTACTACTAATGGATGTGTCCAGAGTTCCTTAGTAATTCAAACCCAAAAGTCCAGGGCGAACAAACAGTTATATACGCGCAAGCTTCTAATGACTTTATAAAGAAAATAAACACAAGAGAGCAGCTCGGCAAAAGAGAAAAAAGGCTCGAGAAGAAATCGCATCCATTAATCAAAAATAGCTAATGCCCCAGGCCCGTTCAGAGTAAATCAAGGAGAAATTAAGTCCAGCTGTTAAATTCCTCGGCGCTCGGGCGAACTTTTCATTTCCCTCCGTATTCCCCGGGAGAATTCATTTAAAAGTGCGCTCCGCGCGCAAGCGGCCGGCCGGTATTAATCTTCGAGATTGCGCAAAAGTATAAAGCTTTCTCTCTCTCTCTCTGGCGCTCGGTCTTTAACGTAAAAGCAAGCAGCAAGCCGCGCGTATACACTTACACGGACGCAGAGACGGAGAGGGAGATTTGCAACGTTACACTTTTAGGAGCAATATAAGAAGGACGCAACAGCGCCGAGGCAAGACTCACTTCCTCCTCCGGAGAAGCGAGCGTGTGCATTTTTCACGAAACTATACCAGGCAGTTTCTGGCGGGGCGGACTTCTTCTTACCTGCAACAGAAAGCGAAAAAACGCTTAATATGAGACTTCGTTGAAAAATAATGAAAATTCCACTCTCTCTCTCTTTCTCAAGCAAGCGAACTCCTTAAAGAAGGAGAAGCTGTATATACATACACACAGAGAGGGGCTGAGCGTAAAAAAAGATCGGACTTTGCGCGCGGACCATGCATTATTTACGGGGCCCCGGAGATCCCCGGGGCTGCCTCTCGCCGTGAATCTTGGAGACAACGAGCGCATTTTCCTACCCACGCTTATTTGCAAGGTGCGTGCGTAAAATTCCGAATGCCAGGGAGGAACGGAAAAATCAATAGCGTCGCAAGGCTCAGGAATTCAGCGTTTTCTTCTCGGCCCTTTTTCGACGCTGAGCTGTGTATGTTTAGAATGAGAAAAGTCGATGTATGCAAGTGTTTTGATGGAATTTTAGACGATGCTGAACTTTTTCTGAATTCCATTGGGTATTTCAGTCCGGGTGAGAGTATCGATTGTTCGTGTATTATTGTTGGGGCTTGTCGTGACAGAGGACACGAAATCATACATTAGCTTAATTGAATTCTTCAGCCTGATCTATTTAGAAGCATTTCGAGATAGACGAATGTCCGCATGGCACGAAATGCTTCCCTAAGTAATGTAATGCAAAAGTTACGTTATTTATGTGGTGCCTTACTTCTCGATATTTAATTCACCATTATTTAATACTCTTTTTGTCTAGTCATCAAATTTTTCTGCAAAACGACGGGCACAAGTCAATCTGAACAATCCGCATATCGCCTCGCAGCGAGAGCGGATTCCTTTCAAAATCCCATCGACAAAAGCGGAACAAACAGTCTGCGCTGAAAATATTCAATGAAAAAGACCAAAAGCTACGCGCGAGTTCAATGCCCCATTCTTCCTGGCGTTCTCGATCTCGGCTCTATGCTCGCTAAAGTATTATTGAAAATCTAATTGCCGGCGCCTCTCGAGCGCGTCGATCAATCAGCTCCACCTGCGCAAAATACACTTCAATATACTAACGAACGCACGCGCATATAAATCTGCATCTCCAGCCTCTCTCTCTCTCTCTCTCTCACATTCAAAGCCTGCCGCTATTCTAAAATAAGAGAAAAACATTTCACGCCGCGCGTCCTCGTTAAACAAAACGACGCGGCGCGTAAATAAAAGAGTCGCCCTGACAATAGCAGCTCGGCAATAATAATCGATTACCTCGATCCGCGAGAGAAAGAGTTAATAGGCACAAAAGCCGCGTCTTCTCGCTCGGCGGAAGCAGAGGCGCAAGAATTAAAGAAAGGAGAGGCAAGAGAATAAACTGCACCTACACACGTATAAGTATATATAAAGTGCGCGCATGGCACACTTTAACGTGGCTTTCTTTTTCCGCGCGCGACAATGCGCCGGGGGTCGCGCGCGGCCTGGCGTAACGCGAGCTGCGCCAAGTGCATTATGCTTGCGCGAGACGCGCCGCGGAGTCAGATGTGTATTCCGCGCGGCGCGCCTCTCTTTCCTGTCTTTCTTTTCGCGCGTGCGGCGTGGTTCTTTTTTTTTTCGCGCGTGAGGCTAAGAGTGTAGGAGGCTCGTTTTTATTGCGGCCGCGAGAGCTCGATAACGGACGGAAGGTGTGTGAGCTTCGATTCGTGTGGAATTAAGCAGCTTGAGGTGTGGAGAAAATTTTTTTCAATCATAAGGTTTAAGTTTTTCCTTATTGAATTTTTCGACATTTAATTATTCTTTGAAGAACAAGTTTTTTTTTTAAATTGCAAATTATTGAAAAAAAAATTGTTTTTGCTGTTTCTACAATAAGAGGGTTTCGTATCGCTTTAAATCTGAGGTAACGTTTCCAAACGACTACTTAGAACAAGTTCCAAACACTGCTTCGAAAACGCACAAGTAGGAAAACAATAGGTAGATAAGCAAACGAAAAAAATCCAAGTAAGAAAGTTAAGTAATTAATAGTTCGAATCATAATGATCATTCATTACACCTGCTATTAAGCAAGAGCAATGCAACCGGTAATTAAAATTCGTGCGAACGACTGCAGCCACGACAGGAGGAAAATACTTTCTTATCTAACGAAAACAATTTCTCCGGAGCCGCAGCGCGTATATATCATTAAGCCACACAATACCTGTCAAAAGCCCCGAACCGTCATTACTTTATCGTTATAATTAAGCCGCCATTACATCCTATATCTACCCGCCACGTCAAAACTACACACACAACAGCCTTACGTAACCCAGCCGCAAAGTTGCAAAAGCCACATGCACACGCGGAACTTATAAATCCTACTATCGCGCCCAGGCACGCGCACGCACACACACTCTCCTTCTCTCAAAACCCCCTTTTTTTTAACGCCAGACGAGTCGTCCTACGAAAAGGGGCCACACGCACCACCAGCGACTCCAGTGCAGTCAATGACTCCTCGCGAGAAGCCAAGTCCATTCAGGAAATTTATCGCGGCAATCGCTCTCCAGAGCGCCAGGCGCGTTTCGTGTTATTACCTACGTTCGCCCCTGCCTGCGTCTTTTCTGTGTATTTTTTTCCTTTTTTTTTATTCTAGTTCTGCTCGTCGGGTTTTCGCCGGCTATTATAGTGCGCTTTTAATAAAGTCGCGAGATGAGGAGCATTTTTTTCGCGAGTCTTCACCTACTCGCCGGCGGGCCGGGCGCGTTCTTGTGCCACTTTTCGCGGGTCTTTGCTCTTTTGCCTCGCGCTTTCAGAGAAAGAGAGGGCGCCCAATTCGGATCGCAAGCGACTTTGTTTGCCGAGCGCCAGGAGAGTTTTGACGCTAGTCGAGGGTGCGATGAAATTTGCTTTCGAGAAAATATTTTGATTTGGGAATTTTTTTTGTTGTTTTAAGTGTGTAAGCTTGATTTAGTGTGTGAGTGGTATGCTGGAACGAGCTGCTGGAAAAATTAATGAATGTGGTTTCTCGAAATGAAAAAGGGAGTGCTAAATTGATCTGTACGTAACGAGTTTATTCTTGTAAGACCAGCTATTAGCACTGATAAGCCACATTGGCAATATTTTTATAATTGTACAGCTGCAAAACTCGTTTTAATCGTTGAAGAAAAACTTCAAGCCAAGAAATGCGAGATATTGCCGGGAAAATCATAAATTTCTTCCAGTAGCTTTTAAAAAACTATATTTCACCCTGAATTAAGTTATCGACAGTATCAGACAGGCGAATTTATTACATTTAATTTGAATTTAACTATTAAATCAATCATTCGGTATCGTTATTCCGTATTCCGTAACGAAAAATAAAAAATTATCATACTATCATCTGCGTAATAACGAGCAATTACACTCCTGATCTCCCGCTAAGAACCGAGAAAAGCCACACACAAAAGCATATTAAATCTCAAAAATTACGGCACTCAAAAAGACGAGCGCACGCGGCAGCCTCCTTAAAAAGTGACTGGAAAAAAAAGAGGAAGATGAAGAAGAAAAAAGAAAAAACGCGCTCTCGGTGAACACGAGCTCGCGCAGGTATATAAAAAGGCCGAAAAGAAGAGGCTAGAAGCGCAAAAAAGCAGCCGACGACGCCGCTTAGCTCGCTCGCGCGCAGAGAGAAAATACACACGGAAAGCGTAGACGTGGCAACGTCGCAAAGGCAACTTGACCCTGTTACCGCACACACGCGCGCTCGCTCCCCCTTATATTTCTCCGGGGGTATATACCCATACGGCGCTCAAGCTCAAGCTAGCCACCCTATACATAGACACGTGGAGTTTCGCCTCTCCCTAGAGCGAGCGCCTCCCCCTCACGCATACATATATACTTAGGCGCGTACGAGGGTGCGATCTCTCCCTGCGCCAGGCCGCCGGTCGACGGGGGGCGCTCAACGCGTATATAGCTCTCGGGCGTGAGATAGCTAAACAAACTGGATTTAGGCTCCAGCTCTGTCTGAGAGTTTCTGTGGCTGTCACGCGCGTGCGAGATCCGCCGAAGCGTGTATAGACGGACACGTCGATGCCTTGGAAGAGAGCGAGATGAAACGAAACGGCGAGGCAAGCCGCCTTTATTAAAGGTGTTTACGCCGACTCGAAAAGAGGATGTCTCGAACCGTTTTTGTATAGGCAATGTCTCGCTCGTAGAGGGATTGATGTATTATATACACCATTTTACTTTTCAAAAGATCAGAAATAGATGATCTTTTTTTTTCATTCAAAGCAGTTTGAGACAATATTTGAAATATCATGCTTCATATTATCACCGCTAGAGGGCAAAATGCTTAAAAATTAAATTCCATTATGAAAATAAACCACTACACTGATGTGGAAAGCAGCCTAATTCTAAATTTCTCGACAGTGGTTTCATTCAACTTCCGTCTGCGTTTCTTAAAGAGCCCATAGCCATGATTAATACGTCAGCTTTCCGTGTTCTGGCGAGGATTTATAGGCGCGAAGTAAGGAAATCCTTACATCCCTCCCTTTTCTCTTTAAAGGATGTTTTAAAAGTATTTCTGTGTTTCGTTCTTGACGTGGCATCGAGGCTTCCGGCACTCCGAGCCTGCTCTGCTCTCTGCGCAGCCTCGCTAAGCGTGGGAGCAAGAGAGAGAAGAAGGATTACGCTGGATTAGGCGAGATGGGCGAGCGGCGCGTAATTTCCGCGGTCTAATCGGCGCGAACGCGCGGCGTTTCTATGGTTACATAGACATATATTTTGCGACGCAGCCCAGCTCTCTTACTCTCTCTCTTTCTAGGCGAGCGCGTGGACTTTCGGAAAAACTGGCAAGAAGTTTGGGATTTGCTTGGGCCGAGAGAAAATTGCGCGCGTGTTTACGTCTCTGGGTCGTGCTGGCCTCCAAGTCAGCGACTTTATTAAGCGATGGAAGATTTATTACGTGTCAAGTTTTACCAAAGCTGTATTATTGGGATATTTCTTGTAGGTATAACTGTCGTGTCAAGCGATTATTATTTTACTCATTTTTGTAACGAGAACTGGAGGATAATACTGTTTATCTGTACAATTAATAATAAATAAATAAAAATATTTTTTATGTACAGATAAACTTCTTTCAAATAAAAGCTTTTTGAACTAGACGGTTCATTTAAATTTTTTCTCTTTCTTCTTGCAGAAGCGGCAGACGTGCAGCTTGAAATTACCATTACAAGTGCTCTGTGAAGATTGTTTGGAGCAGTTAGTGAAATTGCTCCTAGTTAAAACAATGCTTCTCCTCAAAGAGGAAGCAAAAACCTTTGACTCGAAACGTTTTAGTTATATAATGATCGTTGTAAATTTTGACATAAAAATCTAAAACTTTCAGAACGTTGTTTAAATTGTTCTAGTTTATATTATGTTTACCGGAAATAATTTATTTTAAGTTTATTTTTATTGGGAATAAAAATAATAATTATTATTATTTTCGTTATCATTATTTTTAATTATATTTGGTTGGCCATTCATATATGGTAGCATATTTGAAATATAAAGTCATGATAAAATGTAATAAAACAGCAAAAGATATAACAATATTAAATTATACTTAAAAAATTAATAATTTAAAATTTACAATCCATACATTAACTTTTACAGCCTTTATTAAGGCCGTCAGAAAACAGAGGTCGAAAAAGCTAAAATCCGTCCGTCATTAACGAAGTCGAAGGCAAAAAAGACCATATACTCGGAAAAAAGAGAATACTTCATTTAACCCAAATTGGACGAACGTCCGCGCGCCGTAAAAAAAAATAACCTAACCCGTAACAGAGACAGAACAGTAGCAGAGAGAGCGGCAGCCTTATCTCTCCTCGGCAAGTACATATTCGATTCGCTGCGCGCTGACATTCATCAGGGCCGAGCCACAAGCCCCATCGGGACGAGTAGAGAAAGAGAGAGGGAGCGAGCAAAAAAAAGGGTCCGCTCCTATGCACACGTCAGTCGAAGCCGCGCGCCAGCCGCCGAGCTTTTTCCTCGTTTCTTCCTCCCTAATAGAAGCGAGCGACTCGTCCTACTTTGCGCCGCCTTTGAACTGGGCGTTAATTCGCCGCGAAGGTGGAAATAGGAACTACGGCCGGGGACTTTTTCCTTTAGAGGCGCAGGCGCAATCGAATAAGAAGGGATACTCGCGCACTGACGTTAATGTTTATTTTATTTGCTTTATGCGCGAGCTGGCGCGGAGATGGATTGAATTAGATTGATTTAGATTGTTTGAGAGTATGGCTGGGAATAAAGCTGTTTTGTTGCTTTTAATGAAGCTTTATTGCGTTCGGGCTGTCGATAGAGCGAGTCTAATGCGTTGCGAAGTAAGGATTTCAAGGATGCGGCTTGCGAAAGTAAAAGTGACGTAGATGTTGTTACGGAAGAACTTTCAAAGCGCTATTTTAATTTATGTCTGTGTGTGTCAAGTTCACTAACATTTTTGCACTTTGTATACATTGTGATGTTCTGTAAGATCCAATTTCATTGTTTATTTTCGAAAAAGTTTAATAAAAAATATTCTTTAATAGAAATATATTTAACTAATCTTATTCACAAAAAACACAAAAACGTGAAAAAAATCAACTAATCAGCTTTTCAATCGACCGAATTTCCTTATCCAAACCCGCCTTCCCCGCGCTAATCTCACTCGACCCCCTTTTTCCCTCTGCACTTTACGAGCCAGCAGCAATTATAAAAATTTCCTTCAATTAACCAAGCCACATACTCCAAGTCCACGCGTGCCTCCCTATAAAACCGCACTCGCCTTGCCCCTCTCGCAAATATCTACGCTACGCTCGGCGCTATCAGGCAAATAATCAGCTCGCAGCTCAAACACACAGAAACACACCTGCCGGCCCTACTGCACCTTTCTCTCCGTTAGAAGTGCAGTCCGCGCGCGATAAATTTCGTTTATCGATGCTCGCTCTTGCTCGCGCGCTCGTTCGTTAACGCGCCCGCGTTATCGAGCCCCAGTATCGAGGAAGCCCGCCGGTTTTCTCGGAAACTTCGCGCCGATCCGTATCCGCGGAAATCGCGAATTCAATCGCTCGCGCGAATTCGTTTGTTTTCCGCTGGATTAGCCGATGTTGCTCGTTTTTTTCTTTACTTTTTGCTTATTCAAGAGCCGAGTTATCCGAGATTGCCGATCGATATCGAGGCGTCTTGGATAAGGCGTGCGTGTGTATATATGGCTGCATGTTTATTTATCGGGGATTGCCGAGAGATTGAGAATCGACGCGTGGATTTTATGGCTGCGGGAATTTCGTGCTTTAAGCGCGATATTTTATCGGCGAACGGGTTGCTTTGGAAAGGAGTATTTGAATTTTTGTCTCGGGCTGTAGATCTTTCCAATGTATTTTTAAGCGTCGTTTAGATTTAGAAAACGATTTAAGCAACGTGTTTGCGTTAAAAACGTCGCGCGAAACGTCGATGAGAGCTCGACTCTCCAAAAGGGCAAGGGTGTCTAATGTTTGCCATTATTTCGGCGCCTAAAATTTATATCGGCCGTTAAAAAAATTCATTGAGCGCCTCGAACGCGTTTCCAGCGGCACCCAAAAAGGTATACATGCATACCTCCTTGGTAATTTTTTTCGCGAGCCACTTCTTTTTCGAGCGGCACATACAGGAAAACCAGAAGCCAGCGCAAGAAGTAGAAGTTGACCGACCCAGTTTCCCTTTTTTCCCTTCGTCTTGCGCGCTTAGAGTTTGCCTACACAAATAACGACGCGCGTCGTATTTTCGCACAGCAGCAGCAGCAGCAGCAGCAGCAGCAGCGAGAGCGGAGCTACTTAAATAAATCAGCAGCACATAAAATCGATGAACCCGAGCACATACGTATACCCGTTTGCCACACGAGAAAGAGCGCGAGAGCTGCGCTCGGAATGAAAATCATCGCTGCGAAACGGAAGAGCGCTCCGCAGCGGCTACCGGAAATTTACTTCCTACGGGCGGGCGCCAATTGTGGTCAAATGTAAAAAGTAAAAAATAAAACGCTCTCTCTTTCTCTCTCGCGAAACGTCGAATTAGCCAGTTAATTAACGAAACGAGCTCGGAATGCTTTTGTACGCCGGAACAGCCAGTAGCGCGGCGCGGCGGCAGCACGAAAAGTATCGGTTATAAAGAAAAAAATTACAGCTCTTTAACTTTACGATGCGCTCCGATAAGTGATACTTGCGCCGGCTGCACTTTGCTTTTCAGCGAATAACTGCCGATCAATTTCGGAGAGCGATACTCGCTGAATGCCTCGGAAGAGAGATTTTTTTCTGCCGGAGCGCGATATTAACGTCGGGGTTATATAGTTGTCGAATTATTTCGCGAATTCAAAAGATCGGACAACAAAAGAGGGCCCTGTAATAATAAAGAACGAGAAGTATTGTTGCCGAATTCAACGAATATTCCATCCTCATTAAATTAGCATCGTTCCTTTATACATGTTAAGAACTACCTGGTCAAAATTGATTTTAAATTACGGAGCTCTGTAGCCAGCGGTGCACAAGCACGCGAGCAAAAAAAAAAGAAAAATACAAAATCCATTTTTGCATAAAAATTGAGGTGGCCGGTAAAAAAGCAGGTTAATCTGCAACTTTTTCCGAGCTCCGCAATTACGTACTCTTATTGCCTTAAACCGCCATCAATCAGCGACCCTTTTTCCATGCGCACTAGTCGTCGCGTGCGCGCGCGCGGGCGAGCTTTACGGAGCGCCTAACCTCAAAATTAGCGCGCGCGCACACTGGCGGCGCAAAAAATAATAGGAAAAAAAAAACAGCGCCAAGGTCCGTCGGGCAATTTCGCCTTTGATCTCGAGATGAAATTTTGCGGAAATCCGCGCGCTGCAACGTGTACGGCTACGCGCGAGTTGCAGCAGGTATTTATACTCATTAATCAATGACACAGATCTCCATCTGAGTGTGACGTCACATACACATAGGTACGAGCGCGCGCGCGCGGCTGTATAGCTATAGGCTAGAGCACGAGCGCGACCCGAATGTGCAGCGCGCCGCGATTGCCGTCGCCGTCGCCGCTGCAGATGTATAGTACAGACCTCGGAGCCAGCCGAGCCATTGTTCGCTTTTCCTTGGGCGCATGGTTGTCGCAAAGCGACGCTGTAATTGCTTGCACTTTCGGCGGCTTCGATTCGCAGCTCCGTGATTTCTTACCTCGGAGCTTCTGATTAGCCGATATTGCAGGTTTTTCAGGTGAAATTGAAAATTGGAATCTAGTAGGGTTGATAAGATTGCGCTGTTATTACGATGGCCGGGGAAATTGATCGGTAAATCGATTGGTTTCAAAACTGCCGGCCAAGAATTTAAAATGTCACTATTCGTGCGTGAAATTTTCGCGTTGAATTATTAAAATGTTTGTGAACCTGTTTAGAGCTACTTGATTTTAGAACGAGGTTAAGTTTGATAAGAAATGTATGCTAATAGCTAGTATGCGACACCTTGCAACAGGATTCAACGACCGATTGTTCAAAACTACTTTATTGCAATCAACAGAATTATCAGCTACTAAAACTGGTTTTAAAAGATATTATAATTCCACGATAAAATTGTGGACTTTTATTGGCAAAAGTGTGCGACTATTACCGTCGTCTATTTTTCCTCCGCTGCTTTGAAAATCAACTGTTATCGACTTGGCAACACGAGTGATCGAATTAGAGAGAATGAAAGTGGTTCATGAAAGTGGTTCATTCATGAATACAGAGGACAAACGTGAATTATTCTATCCTCTGACGTCAGATCCTTGTTTATTAATCTGTGTCAAAAACCAAATCGGATTTCACATTAAAATCCGAGTTAAATGTACCGCGAAATTTCGTATCGTATATAGATAAAAATAAGAAAAACTAGCGCCACCCCCTGCATAATAATACAAACCACTTAATCAAATCTGCATTCTCTAATTAAATTAGCCTAATTAAGCTCTCTCTCAAAAATTTTTCCACAATCGCGCATTAAAGTTTCAAGCTCCGATTGCCTCGGCTCACACGGCCCGGAGTTTATTTAACAAATATGAGAACTCAATTATTAGTGACCCAGCAACATCGGCTCGCCCACTCGACTTTAAAGAACCAACTTCCAGCCCAAGTACAGCGTTATATTTATAATCGCGAAAAGTGGGCCAACTATCGCGAACTCGCGCCGGCCAACCGTCGGACCAAAAATACATTCCGGCCAACTTGGAAAAATGCTTTACACGCGGCCGGGTCAGCGCCTTGAAATATTCAACGATCGTCGCCTGACCAAATTTTTTTCCTCTCTAACCTCGATCGCCCCGGCAAAGCGACAACAATTATCGGAATCGCTTAGCTCGTCTCGAACGGCGTTTAATAGCTTCGAACTTTTCTTTCCCTCTGCTCGCTTTTTCTTGTTACCAGCGCTCACTGCTACCTTACGCTCGGTTGTCGCTGGCTAGAATTAAGGCCGCGCTCGCTCGCAGCCGCCTGTAAAAGCGTTCTACGAGGATTAAATTATAGCGAGTCGAGTTTGCAGCGAGCGAGCGAGCGCGTGTGTATAATAAAGGCCGAGGCGCGCTATGCACACCGGCGCTGCTTGCAGATTAGATAACGTTAATGGGCTAGATTCTTATCTGCGCGCTCGCTGCGCATTTCGCGTACTCGCGCCGACAAATGACTCGCTCGCTCCTTTATTGCCCTCGAAAGTCTCTCGCTCTGTGCATGTGTGTGTGTGTGCCGAAGATTGCTTTTCCGAAGAGAGAGAGCGTATATATGCGCGCTAGCTCGTGGGTATATAAATAATGTAATAGATCACGTTAACGTGGGCTTATTGTCGAGTGCTGCGCGCGGAGCTCGCGTATATATAAATGCGGCTCGAAGCCAATGGGCCGAGTTGATTTTCCGAAGGATGAACGTTCGATGGCGCGTGTGGGGTATGCGTGTATGTGCTTTTTTCGTATTATCGCCGCTCTGCTCGCGACGTTATCTGTTTAATGATTATTTATCGGGCCATTAGAGTTGGCGGTATTGTGCGCCGATATTTTTCGGATTAATTTCCGTATGGGGAAAATATGTTTATGGTTATGGCTGTTTCTGCTGTTATGCTCGCTTTCTTATTCCGGGCTTTTGAAACTTCTTCTACAATAAACATTTTAATATTGAACTTACTGTATTGAAACAAACATAAATTAATCATACGTCAGTTTCATCTGCAATCACAGGCTCGATCCAAAATTCATCGGCCTCCAGACACCCAATCCTCCGATTTGAACGCACAGTCAATTCATAATCTTTAATACGTACTAATTCCGGCATCCCCCAGCCCCACAGCAAAGGAGAAAAATCTGCTCCTGACAGCAAGCTCGCAAAACGCTCGAGAGTAGACGGAATTAAATCGTCCAGGATCCTATCGTTCTCCCTGGGCGCTGAAGTCTTAAATCAATTGCCGCTTGCGCGCCCGCCTCTCGCTAAGGTAGCACTACATAATGAAGCTGCGACACTGCTCGAATTTAATATCTTAAAGCACTTCTCTCGCGCGAGGCGCATTAATGCAAGCAGAGAGCGAGAGCAGAGGCGTCGCGAGCACTCTGCTATTGGCACGTCGCGGTCTCTGGCCCTGACGAAGCGAGAGCAAGTTTCGCTATATATATAGAACCACGCGTGCGGGTGCGTAAGCGACAAGCTCATTTCCGGCTGGCTGAGTCGCTGAGCGCTGGGATTTCGTAGGCGGTGCTGGGTTGGATTTATTTCGAGCGACAATTTTTGTCAAGCGGTAGTTTTCGAGTGCTTTTATTGTTTAACGGTGGCTGTTTTAAAAGACGTTTTTGGAGAAAATGCCTTTTGGAAATGTTTGGGGAAATTTATACGCGCTGTAAGGTTGGTAAACACGAGGCATTACGACGTTTCGGCACTTGCCAGTGCTGATAAAGTGCGCTCCATATTTTTTCCCCGGAGGAAAAACGTTGCTTTAAGGAGAATTCTTCCCGGTCTTACTTCGCGGAAGGAAAATTACGACTTGCCCTTTGCAAGTGAAAATTTAATATTTTAATAAATGACGCGTAGCAGCAATTTCTCGAGATGAATTCTCGTATTCGTTAACTTCCAAGGCGTCCAGAATAAAACCTAGCCATCCAAACGCATCGCGAATAAAATTCCTAAAACACATCCCCGCGAAAAAAGCGTGAAATTTTAAGTCCGATAAATTTCCAAACACAAAACGCGCTTCGCACCAGTCAAAATTTTCATCGAAAAAAAAGAAGACCAAAACAAGCCGCATGCAAAACGCGTCTCACACTGCCAGCGACGCAGACGCGAAACTCACTTTCGCTCCGGCGGTTTCCCTCCCTCTCTCTCCTTCTCGCTAACTTCGCCGAGCTTCTGCCTGATGCAGCGCGCGCGCTCGTCGCCCACGAATTTCCGAGCGTTTCTACAGCTTTCAGCCTCTATTTACGCATATATACTGCTCGCTCGCTCGCTTGCGCGCGCGCACTTCGAATCAAAATCCCCGATACTCCGCGGCGAAATTCCGCGCGCTAGCGAGGAGAGAGCGTGTTATCGACTTTTTTTTGCGCGAGCACAACAGCCGAGAGAGAACGAGTTGCTTGCCACTCCGGCGAATGTACACGCGTGACAGAAGCAGTCGCGCCGAGATTCGCCGGGTTTTTTTTTCTGTTTTCGGACCGGCGAGGATTTCGGCGCGATTTATATGTATTTACGGGATTTTAGGGGGGCTGGGATTTGCGACTTGGGGGGAAGCTTTATTTGAAGTAGAAATGAGCACGATAATGTTTACAGTCTGACGCTGGAATGAATTCGTAAAGAAAGTACCGGTCTTATTTTCGAATTTCGATTCAGTTTTTACTATCGGCTTAATAATGTAAAACTTAAGTAGCCTTAATGTTTATAAATATATATAAAAACTGCAACCTTTATGAATTCCCACGTGAGAATAATTCTGTTATTCCTCAAACCGAAAAACTTCTCCCAGAAAAAGCATCCGCTAAAAGTCCCAAAAAGTATCGAGCTAAAAAGCAGCTCTAACCGCATTAGAGCTCGGGGAAAAAAAGCTCGGCGCGCCATTATCTCCAATCAAAGCTAAAAATAGTCCGGCGAGAGAAAGAGAGAGAAAAAGCGAGCTATAAGTCGCGTCCCGCCCTCGCGCCACTTAACGTCGTCGTTCGACAACTTTCGTGAGGCTGGCAATTGCCGTGCAGTTCCGCTCGCTCGCGCGCGCTAACGCAAGCGAAATGCTCCATCGTCGTCGCCGCCGTCCTCCTCTCCCCAATTATCCGCCAGTTAATGATCTAATCGATTGCGTAACCGACGACGAAGCGACAGCCGCAGCCGCTACCGCCAACATATACACGCGCTCTCGATCCTAGCTGCGTGTTATTAGACGTTGCGTGATGCTGGGTCACTGGGGTATAGTCGGACGAGCGAGACTTGCTCGATCTTTGCTTCTGTGCGATGCGCGGGTCGGGATGGGATTTTTAGTTTTGTCTTTTCTAAAGAGAAGCTTCAGATGTTTTGGTTCTGCTTCTTGGTTTAATGTAATTTTTATATTGTGGATGTTAAAGTACTTTTATGACTACTTCTGCGAAAGTGGTCTTTGGGTTGTTTGAAACTGAATTTTGAAAACGTATATGCTTATTTTCTCTTTTGGGTACAAAAAATATTGGTACAAAATTGAAACAAAGTTGGAAATGCTCTGAATATTTGAAAGTATTTGTTTCGCGCAGAGATATTTTTTGGGGGTTTATTTTTCGTAAAAAAGAAAA
Source organism: Eupelmus azureus (assembly GCA_030522685.1). NCBI lineage: Eukaryota > Metazoa > Arthropoda > Insecta > Hymenoptera > Eupelmidae > Eupelmus > Eupelmus azureus. The sequence goes on from JAPYZA010002017.1 coordinate 30,938, forward strand.
TTACTGTTACACATTTCCTTTGTACAATAATAACTTTTAACATGTGTTTCAAAGGGAAATTTTTAAAACATGAAAAATAATAAAGTTTTGTATTTTAAAGCCACAAAAACAATGAAAATTCAAAAAAGTTTTATCAAATTTCAAACACACGATACATTTTCCAAACAATAAAGAAATCTTTATAAGTTTTCAGTCATCCCCTACTCAAGCTTAATAAAAAATTCCAACAAAAAAATCGCCTTCTCAATCCCGCGTAAAATCCAGCTTCCTAGTCCCACCCGCTTATTCAATCTTCGAAACTTAATAGCAAATGATCTATTAAAGGCCTAATTGAAAAAGAAAAAAAGGCTCCTTCGCACAAAAGTACAGGGGGAAGCGAGACCACCGAGTAGCACGCGCCGTCTTTTAACCTGCGGCAGCAGATCCACTCATGGTTTCCCGTAATTTCCGTAAGGAGCTTCGAGGCGGGGATAATCGGATATTCCGTGCCCGCTAATAAAGACGCGCCCTTTACGCAGAGAGCAGCCGCGTCTTATTCTTTCTTCCCTATAGCTGCTGCCGCTGCTCCTTTCATCTTCGCTGCTGCTGGCGCTGTATGTGAAAGCCACTCGGGGAATATATGAGATTTAAAAATAGAAGCCAGCCGTGCCCCCCACCCCGGCTCGATTTCAGCGGAAGCGGATGGAAATATCTCGCTTTCAAGGTCCGCGGGGCTCGTGTGTCTCTGTAGATTCGCGAGCGCCACGCTTCGAGCAGAGTTCAAGCGTCGCTTTGCGCGCGCGCCACGTCAAATTCGCGAGCCTGGCAGGCATTTTTACAGAAGCGACAGCTTGCCTCGTGGCTCCTTTCAAGGTGACGATCACGACCTCTTTCATCTCCTTTTTCTCTCCTAGTCCTTTTGAATTTTTAACCTTAAATCATTTTCTTTTTTTTCTTTTTTGTTCATTTTTTTTTATAAGAGGAGAAATTATGATTATTTTTCGTCTAGTTTAAGAGAAGCAAAAATTTAAAAAAACGAGAAAATTTGAGTTACAATTTTTATAGTTTTCTGTGAAAATTGAGATTCTATTAGCAAGCGGTTGGTTCGTTTACTACTCACGTAAGCTAACAATATTTACAACTGTACTTTTTACACGTCCTGAAAAACGTGAAAGTACAGTGTGTTTGGGTATGTTGGTGTACACACGCCAAACAATAGCAGGGAAGAAAGGAAAATATTTACCCAATGAAGGATCCTGATTAAAATAACGCAATTCGTGCAATTCAACTGTAACAAATACGTAGCCGCTCTGTACGGATGAAAGCTTTTAAATTGAACGAGGCGTAGATTAAGTTTATAGTGTAGCCGCTGTCAAAGAGAGCAATGGAGAATCAATAAAACTAATTACGCCAGACGTAGGGCAAAAAATTATTGAAACAACAAATTAAAGCGTTAAAATCGCTACCTAATTATCGCGATTTGTTGGCGTAATCAAGCACCTCATTACGGAAACAAACTGCGTTGTGTTATCACAAAGGAATTCGTTTCGGTAATCGCACCAACTTGTTTACAGCGCTAGTTGAAAATCGCATACGTGTTACTAACCTTTGCTTTTTTTATTACCGCCAATCGATTCCCAGAACCCTGTCAATTTTCAATAAAATTAGCTTCGTCAATACGAAAATACCTGAATATTTATTTAGCAATTAATCAATTTGAAATTCAAAATCAATCGAAATTTTTAATTGAATTATTAATTATTTTAAAAATGCATTTTCAATCATTATTTAAATATTATAAAAGATTAAAATTTGCATTCAATTACTGATTCTTTACCCGATACATTTTCAATAATTACAAACATTATAAAAGATTAACAATATTTTACATTCAATTAAATGTTTACATATTTTTTATCGAAGGAAATGAAGTTCAAGAGTAGAGTAAAATTAGAGTTTTATGATAAAAAAAGGATGCCAAAGGCATTATAAAATTTCGGAATTACGCCAAGATCGTTGTATACAATCGCCAACTGTAAAACGCTCGCGATCCGGAAAAAGAAGAAGAAACACTTCTGAATACCCAGCGTGACTTCATCCAAGAACGATAACAGAAAGGACGAACAAAAAATGAAAACGAACGCTCATTGAAATATTAAAAGTAAAAAATGAGAGGACAAAACTTTCAATAAAAAACTTGCCGCGAACTTCTCTTCATTCTTCGCGTGCTCGACCTTAATAAAAAAACTTCCCAACTTCGCGAGCACAATAAGAAAAAAGAGAAGCTCGGGGAGGGAGAGAATGTATTCATCTTCGAGTTTGCGCGCTCTTGGAAAAACAAAATATCGCGAAAAAGAGCATCGCGCCAGTTTTCGCATATACATATATTTTTTGCGGCAAGCGACTTTCATTACATACGGTGCGCAATTTCTCGGCAAATAAAATTACAAAAAGTTCCAGCGCGAAATCCCGCGCATAGATAGCGACGGATAGCCCGATTTTTTTTCCTCCACATTAAAATAATACGACGACCCAGTTATGCAAGTTTGACGCTGCGCGAACGGAAAAGTTTCGCGCACAGCGCAGAGACTCGCCTGTAAATCTCAATGATGCTCGCTTCGGCGCGCGCGTTCGGGCCAATAAAATATCGCCGAGTTCTCTCCTAGCAAGGAGAATTTCGCGCGCAAACTCGCCCGCCGCGTCTCGTATAACCGAGCGCGCACCGCGAAAACAAGGACCTTAAGGAATATATAAAAGTCGACGATGGGCGATACGAGCAATTTCACTGACGCGTCCCTGGCCCCCGCTCTCTCTTCAGGAGAGATGTTTTCACGTGCGATTTGTTTTTGCGCTCTGGATTTTTCAGTTGGCGGAGCTTTCGCTGCGAGCCGCGCGCGGGGGAGCGCGTATTTTTAATGTTTATTTCCGCCCGCGAGTTTGAACCCTTTTTTTTCATAAAGTTGTAAAAAAGTTTATGATATATTAAGTTGTTGATGCCGCCGCTGGCCTTTTTTTACTGGAATACGTAATTTATTAGAGCGTAACATATGCTGAAGTGCATATAATTTTAAGTTAATACATGATATTTATGAAAATGTTATTTTTAGTACCCCCCTGGGATAAAAATAATTAACTTTTTATTATTTTTTCATTTTTGAATAAAAAAGTGTATTACTTTAATATCTTTTTAAAAGTCAGTCATCGGTATATTTTAATTATCGTAAAAATGTTACTTACATTATTTTGATCTGTAAATAACTTCAACTTTATTTCAAATTTCAAACAGCTTCTCCCCTTTTTCATACCCCAACAATTTTAATAAAAATACATAAACCACCGGTCAAAATTCAAAATCCTCCTCTTCAACTCCAAAATCTCTTTACTAAAAAAAGAAGAAAAAATCGTCTCCTCGCAAATCTTAAAACAAGTCTGCGGCGTGCGTGGCAGCCTTTCGCGCGCTAAAACCGTTCGGCCTTAATACCCCCGGCGACTCGTTCACCTTCGCTCCCTTTTCGCCCTTTGGCTTACAAAGGCGCTCTCGGAAAGCCGCGCGATAAAGCCTTAAAGACGCCTTAGCCCAAGCTGCGCGTCCGGCTCGAGCACACGTACAGCGAGTGAGAGAGCTGTATAGAGCCGCGGCGGATGCAAGCGAGCATAAGCGCGGGCCCGAGCGTAAATATTAATTCTATAATTGGCCGCGCAAAGTGATTTACGCGGAGCGTAAAAGTTGCCGGATATTTATAGCATCGCTGCAGCGCCGAGAGCAGACTTATGTACCTTCTTGGGGCCGCGAAGTGGGTTACACGCGCGTACAACCCCGTTATAACCGCGCACACGTGTTTCGCGCGAGCGTGCCTGGCTCTGATCTCTCTTTCTCTCTCTCTCTCCTTTTTTTTGTTTACTTATAGGCTTGGGTATTTATGTTAAAGTGGGGCGCGTCGCTGGTTAGGGATGCGGACACGTGGTATAAGTTTGGGGTTATAAATATATATCGCGAGTGCTGAGGGATGAGGAGTGTGTGGTATGGATTGGTGAGCGTTTTTGCGATCTTTTTTTCGTCGGATTTATTGGGGAAATAATAAACATTTTTAGGTCGTTATGTTTGGATAGTTAAGCACGAGTTTTTCTTGTGTGATTATTTATTGTCCACGTCTGTTTGTAAAGTTTATAATTATAAACTTTTGAACTCTACTTTTATTTTTAGCATTTCTTTCTTTGCTGTGATTTCTTTGAATAAGAAGGATCTATTTAACTTTTAACTATAAGCATGGGACTGTATGCTCTTTTATCTACTTTTTGTATTTATTCATGAACTACGACGTCGCAGTAAAAGCGTTTTCTTCAAATAACATTTTATACTTAAAAATTAGGTCATTCTAATTCCGTTTCTTATTTCGCTACGAAGATTATAGCATTCCAAAAATTATCGGCATATAAGTATCCGAATAAAATCGCATTGACGAGGAGTCCAAAACGATAGATGCTCTTTTTTTAGGACCCTTGATTGAGTTTGATGTTTACTGATGAAGCAGAGTAAAAGTAAAGCGAGATATTACGCCAAGTGGCTTGCCAAAATTGATCTATCAAAACAGCAGTTCTCGAGTCCGCTCGAGTAAGGAGAAAAATAGCATTTGAACAAAACCATAGAGCGAGAGAGATTAATTCGAGTTCGATTAGCTAAAAATAAGCGTTACGTCAACGTGCTATCAAATTCAATTGAAGTCGTTATTGAATCGGCGGGCCGAAATAAATAATTCATCTAAAATAAAAGTAAAATCGATGCAGAAAGCGCTCGGACTCGTTTTAGAATAAGGCACTTTTATAAAAGTCTATAATACCACGAGTTCTGACAACATAATAGAAAGTCCGATGATATATCGGCTATAAAGCTTGTAATTCCCATGTTGCTACCTTTGAATCAAGGGAGATTTTGATAAGCCTTTTATATAGCTACACCGCCTTCGATGCCGTGTGAGAAAACATATAGAATTTCAAAATACTTGCGGATATTTATGCGCGCGCTATTGTCAAAGTTTTATCTTCTTCTATCTTCCTTGAATATGGCATAAAAACCATCCGCCTATACATCCCGACGCCTACTTTGACACAGTAACGATAAATGAACGTGTGAAAATCCCCCATCTTCAGAAAAGCCAGATACCAACTAACCCCATATCCACATTCAAATGTAAATATGAATAAACACGCGTCTCACATTTTCCTTGCAACGCCAAAACGTCTTTACCTGCAAGCTCGTCTCCTATAAAGAAACAAGCCACAGCAGAAGCAGCAGCAGCAGCAGCAGCCACAGCGACGCGTCGAAAACGTGCTAATAACAAAGTCGAGTACATCGGCGGTGCGCTCAGCTTCCCTCGTCTAGGCGAAAAACCGATAAATCGATCGGTAGCTCGCGCGCGGGAGGCGAAAGTGTATAGCTGCATGGCGCAGTACACAGAAGTGAGAGAGTAGAGAGAGAGCCGGCCGTTATCGCGCCAAGACTAACGCCGCGTGCCGCCAGGTAATTGAGGGCATTAATATTAAAGATCCCGGCGACGATAACTGGCAGCAGCGGCAACCTACAGGTTGTTGTTGCCGAGGAGCCGAGGCTAGAGGAATATAACGCCCGAGCACTACGTGTGTTTGTACACCGAGCCATTTGGGGTTTTGCCGTCGCCCCCGCGAGCACGCGGGCTAAGTCGACAAACGAGTGCCAGTCGTCGCGCTGCCACCGCTCATTTGCATTTTACTCTTAATTGAAGGATTTGGAACGATCTCGAGCCGGGCACTGCGGGCTTCATTTCTGAGGCTGGATATGTATAAGCGAGTTAGGCTTTAGGAGCTGCGGCGTGTTTTATTACGACCTGATGGGCCCGACAACTCGCGGGGATGATATGGCCGGGTTTTATTTGCTCGGTAAACTCGGTTTCGGAGGCGCCCAGTGAATGTGAGCATGTGCCGAGGTGCGGCTATTTTGGAACTGGCGTTTTTCTGTGCGCGGTTAATGATTCAGAGCTGATCGCTAATTGACTCTGGAACTAGAGCTTGTTCATTTCTGATTGTTTAAATTATTGATGATATGTCTGTAGTAGTTATTTTAAAAAATTTCGTCTCTGAATAAAGGTATTTTAGATAAAAAACTGATATTATTCTACATATTGAAGAAGAAACTGAGAGATAAAATGGTTTCTGAGAAATGATTAGTATGTTCAAGCTACCAATTTTCTTTAATGTATTCAACCAATTTAAAATAAGTTAAAAAAACAAAAATATATACATAAACACGAAGGTATATACATTGTTTCGAAATTTTGTTTCATATATACACCTATTATTTAAATATATTATTATAATTACGAGGCAACAATCAACCTCACGAAGGTCTTTGACCAATTGCAACCATAATACCGTGTCACACGCATGCCTCTACAATGTTGCAATAAGATATGCTTGTGAATTTAGTGAAATGATCACTGAAAGCTGATTTTGAAATTTCCATTGCACTGTTCTAGAAAATAAAATTACAAAAGTAGGGTGTGAATTTTTTCCGAAATTCTATAGGAGTAATCAGTCAAATTGGGTAATGAAATAAAACAACAAAACAAGGTCTGAGAGTGACAGTTCAAATTGAGCTTTGAGTTATTTAATGATCTTTTCTTTCAGCGGGATTTCTGGAAACACTAATAGCACACAATATCAACTTTATTTTCCTACAAAGGTTACAAAATGAAACACCGTTCTTATTCATATCTGTTTAAAGTATTGTGAAAATTTGTACGACTATATACAAAACGTTATTTCAAACTTGTTTGCCCAAAGCCGTTAAGCAAGTAGCACAATCAACGCATTCTACTTCAACAATCATTCATCAAAACCAACGGCTCAAAAATTTTCCATCAGCTCGATCAAAATTAATTAATCCACGCTCCAACATCCCGCTAAAATTCCAAAGCGCTCAGAATTTTCTGTAGATTCAAATTAAAACAATTATCGTTCCTTTCGCCTCGATCCCATATAAATTCCTAAAAGCCGCTAGAGCTCGAGCCATTCCGGCAATTTCTTCGCTAAAATTGAAGGCTGCGCCGCGCAGCCTTCGATCTTTAATCGATATGGCTTGCTCTCTCGCTCGAAGCCGATTAAAACGCGATTCCGTTAATCGCCTTTCTAACCGTTCTCGCCGATTTCAATGGCGACCTGAACGCGCGCGTACCCTGAAAGAGACATCTCCGCGGTCAGCTCGGCTCCAGCTGATAAATGATAACGAGAGGCCGCGATTGAGGCAATTTTTCGCTCCGATGATTATATTCCCTTCGTGGCGCGTGCGCGCTTTTTTTTCTTTCCCATTCTTTCATTCGACTTTTGCCGTTGGTTATCGATCGGACCGCGCGACTAACGAGTTCTTAACGAGCCGAGGCATGCAATTAAGTCGCCGGAATCGCAGACTGAGAGAGGAGAACTCATCCCGGGAATTTTTCGGTTATCAAGAAACTTTTTCGGACTGCGCGGAGCTGTGAGCGGAGATTAGCGAGCGGGCGGGCAACATCGTTTTATGGAGGAAATAATCATTACCGTATTTCGTGGATCGAATAATTAATATTATTTTTTGGTGAATAAAAGTTTCATAACTAGGTAGATTAGATTAATTAATTAAATCATCGAATGCATGGAACATGGCAAAAGGTAAAATTTTCAAAACCAGCGTAAGATCTTTCAAGCCCTCATAATAAAAAAAACGTCTCCTCGTAAAAAAGGGGTAAACAGTAAAAATTTTCCGCGAGAATGGTAAATTTACGAGGGGCCATTACTTAACTTTTCAGCTGCACGGCCGAGCCGCGCCGCGGCAAAGGATAAATCAAAGGCAAAAAGCGGCTGGGCGCGCGATAGTTCATAACTTGTGCACAATAGCTGATAAGAGACATCGGCCGAGCCGTCCCGCTCTCGTACACGTAGAGCAACTGGCCTCCGCCGCCAGTAGTGCAGATTTCAATTAACAGCTAGCCAGGCGAAATTTGGTCACGGAATTGCAGTTCTATCTTGTCTTTCGCTTCCTGTGCGCGCGCGCGCGCGCGCGCGCGGAGCCGCTGCAGCAAGAGTTAGGAGGGTCGGCCGCGGAGAGTGAGCACTTGGATTTACAGTCCTACGACGCCGATGACGCCACGCTTCAGCGAATTGGGTCGAAAACGACATTTTCATCGGATCCAGCGGCGCCGCCGCCGCCGCCGCCGCCGCCGCCGTGGCCGCCTTTGGAAATCATACTCGAATTGCCCCCGCCCCCGGCTGGCGTGCAAATCTTTGCTCAATTGACGTTCGGCTAAAAATAAATTTCAATCTGCGACCGATTGGATTTTATCGGTGCTACCGGAAAAGGTAGAAAAAATATAAAGGTTACAAATACCCTGGCCTTTTTTTTCCCGTCGTGACGATCATTGGATTTTTGAGCGAGTTCGAGTATAAAATTGAAGTGATTTCAGAGCATGTGAAAAAACTCTCGGTCGGCCATTAAAAACTATTTAAAGTGCCACAAAGACGAATCAACATTTTCCCAAGCGCCCTAAGCAGCCATTAAACAAAAGGCAAAACAACATTAATTCAACAGCTCTGAATTAACATCTTAATATTTTCCTGTTGCAACAATCAGCTCAATTATCCAACTAATCAGCAGTGCACTTGACTACCCTCTCCCTCCCTAGCATTGTTAATCCGCATTTCGTCCTTATTACTCGGCGTACATTGTTTTAACACAACTGCAGCCATTCCGGGTGCTATAATTAACGCCCCTATCCCGAGGCGGCGGCAGCGGCAACAAACGCGCAAACACACGAAAACGGTGTTTAGCTCATAACGCGATTCGCGCGGCGATATAATGCCTCGGCTCTGCTCGACGCACACAGACACGTACGAAGAGAGAGAGAGAGAGTCGGCGCAGCGTTCCGTAGGCTGCGCTTCTCTCTTCAGCGCGCGGGAAGTTACAGCGCTCCGCCGGCGTGACATCACATCCGGAATCAATTAAGCGCGCGCTGCAATAAGTAGGAAGCTAGGTCTCTGGGTTGCTAGGTATGCGCTCGGGAGGAAGCGCTCTAGTGTTACGTAAACGCCAGAGATGCGCCGATTTTGTTCTTCTTTATTCTTCGCTGTACTTTTTTCAAGGTCTGGATCGCGCGAGTTATGGGACTGGAGATGCTTATCGGAGAATTGGGTTTAGTTGGTGATTTTTGGGCTTGTTTCCGTTTCGGAAGCAATTGGAGCTTTCTGCTCGGGATGTGGGACGCGCGCTTTGGGCTATTGTATAGATCCTTCTATTTCGGGTGATATAAGTTTGGAATGAAAAGGAGGTCAGTACAAAAGCGTATTACCGCGCGCGGACCGCGATCGTTATAAATTGGATATGCGCTGTGTAAACATATCAAAGCAAACAATTTTTTTTTTTTTGTTCCATTCTGGTATTTCATTCAAGAACGGTATTTTTACGTCGACACTTTTCATCTGCGGACAAATTCTGTTTATATAACGCGTTGCAGCTATTGTATTCTATTATTAGATGCTTTGTAGATTTCATTCACTCAGCTGTAGGTTTAAATGAATTAGATTCTATTAAATTCTTTTTTAGGATACATACTTAAGTATGTCCGTTATAATGACCTTAACGCCAACTTTAGATAGAAAAAGACCGTATTTTAAACGAGATTTTTCTCAAGCTTTAACACTAGATGAAGTACTTACTCAAATCGAATGAATGGCTCTATCATCAGTAATTACGACTCACCTGAAACAAAAAAGTTAAATTAGCTAATATTCGTGAAGTAAACATTCAGTCATTAAATTAATATTAGATAAGCTTATTAATTCTTTCCGCTTAGAAATAATTTCTGACACTCATTTGCAAACTACAGGGTCCATTTATTTTCTCCAAAAAACTTTAAAACCTTATTACAAAGAAAAGAAAATAAGTGAATCTAATCAATGCGTCTAAAGAATAATTTTCATTCATTGTCACTTCACACTAAAACTTCAACTAAGCTCATACACTCTGAGCCGCCAAATTTTCCAAATCATACATCCTCAACCAACGCGTCCGCGCTTCAAGCCCAGCCTACCACCCACGAGAACCAGTCCCGCACTCGTTGCCGCATAGCCAGCGAGAAAACGAGAGATATCCTGTCATACAGTGCGCTAGCCATCACACTCTCTTTCTCTCTCGCTGCTTTTCAGAGAGAGAGAGAGAGAGAGAGAGAGAGAGAGAGCCAGCTCGCTTGCGCGCGCCGGAAATTACGAAATGGCGTTACTTTCCTGCCTTCCTGGCTCGCTGGGCCCGCGACTCTCCGAATATCCCGGCATCGACACCGCGGCTCTATTTCCGGGAATTAGACGATCCCGCGGCTCCGATAAGAGAGCTGCACTCTCCACAATACTTGGATACTTGGAGAGGAAGGGGAAATTGCGTCGGCCGCACGCGCGCGAACTTTGCGCGAATTTCGTCGCCGCGCGGCACTGTGTTTTCCTCCTTCTTACAGGGAGCCGGCGCTGATTGTTTCGCGACTGCGCCCGCTGGTTATCGCGCCGTCGCACCGCCGCTCTGGAATTACCAGGAACGAGGGTGGGAGGCCGTTTCGCGGTTCTGAAATTAGCGCGCCCGAGCCAGAGCTGCGGATTATTAAGGAGATTGTTACGAGGCGGATGCTTTAAACGGTGTCGATTGCTGGATATGGCTTCTAAATGACTTCATTAGCTTAATTTTCTTGAAATATGCTATACTGGGTTACGTTGAACCTTACTTCTGATTAGCTATTCGCTGAAATTCTTAATCGATCGATTATTTTAGCGTATATAGAACTTTGTTGCAAAGTTTCAATAACGTTTTGTAAAAAAGATCGTGAATAATCAGCCTCTCGGCGCTTTTACAACGTAAAACCATAAATATTTTCAATAACAATATCAAGCCACGTCGCTCGGCAAAAAATACAGTAAAAATAACGTGACCAGAATTCCAATCATCCGGAAAAAAAGTTCTTCCGCGTCAGCTGACGCATCCCCATTAACCGGAGCGGCCAGCCCCTCTCCGACGAAAAAAAACGAAGATAATGCATAATGCGCGCACACGGAGAGAGGAGAAAAATCGAAGCCACGTGCGTGTATATACACGTAGGGGAGTGCGTTCACCAACGCGCGCTCACGTTGAATGGATGGACTCTGGCAGTATTTCCTAATGACTGTCGGTGCCGCGCGGGAGTAGAGAGAGAGAGAGAGAGAGAGAGGAAGTCCCGTGCGAGCTGGCGGGGTGGACGCGCTCCGGTCGATACACCTCGACGTACTAATGACCCGTACGAGAGTGAGAGAGGAGAGAGAAGAGAGCGTTGGCTAGACGCGATGGCACCCCGCGCTCAGCGGTTTTTCCCTCAATTATAAATTGAATTACAGCGCGAGCGCGGCGCTTCTGCTCGTAAAATGACCCCGCGACTTTGTCCCGGCCTTTTGTATCCGCGCGTCTGGGCCCTCGATCGGCCGAGAATCGATTTTTCCGCCTAGACGCAGACTGCGAAATTGAGGCGAGGCAGTGGAGGTTTTTTGAAAAAGTGGATGGGGCTTGGCGTTTTTTTTAAGTTTTTTCAGGGAGAAAGGTTATGGTTGTTAAATATTGCGATGTTGTTTTCGGTTGAGAGAGCTGGAAGTTTCTTAAATTAGAGGGCTGCTTTTTGTTGGAAAAGTTCTGCGAGTCGGGTGGAACAATAGGAGAGATTTATTTCAAAAAATAAAAATCCTCGCTATAAAAATAGTTGTAAAATGTTGCCTGGGTAAACAAAAGTAGTGTGTAATGTGTTTTGTAACTCCAACCCTTTTAAGACTAAACTAGTTTTTCAATGTTTAATGTGTATCACTGAAGAAGAAAGTTGAGTTTTACCGAATATTTTTCAAAGCTCTACTTTAAAAAAGAATGATTCAATGAAATAATGGATAAAAGAGCTTGTTGTGTTTTGTAAAACTAACTTCCCTTCTCTTTAAAATACAATTTTCCTCGATATTTCAAAAATTACGTAGACTTTCTTATTTAAGCCCAAAGTTAAATATGTAACGATGCGATAGAAGAGGCAAATTGTTCGCGATTGTCAGACGAAATTTGTGCAGTCGATGGCTTGGCTGAATTTTTCCCTCCTCTCTTAAATGGACTATCGAGCCAGCGTATCGTGCCAACTTTAAAGCCCTCTTGAGTTCATTCATGCGCCGTGAAAAAAAAAAATTCATTGAAAATTATCACACACTCGAATCGAGTGACTCGATTATTCGCGAATATAAAATTGTTATCGTATTTTCAAAGTTAAAATAGTAATAAAGTGCATTTAAGTAAGTTGCTTTAATCGATTTTACTGCTACAATTTATTAACGAAATGTAAAATAAGCATTGAGTAAATATTAAATGAAATTATTGTTAATTCGCGTGTGAATTATTAAAGTGGGATGAGAGTAGAGGTTTTATACATAGAAAGACGGTATGAATTTGTATAAGGTTCGAAATAATTTAGCTGTTAGGGAAGGCAGTGCATGAATTTTTAACGACTTGCCACTTATTATTTCGACTACTTAAGTGAAGTTTGACCAAAAATAGCTCAATTATCCAGAGCGGCCGCGTCCGCGAGGCGTCCAGAAAATTTCTCCAAATTATTCAATCGAAATACTCGACCTCGAACCGAGATTATCAATAAAACAAAAAGTTTAAAGCCCAGCGGAGAGCAAAGAGAGTCTAACGACGGGGAAACGAAGAAGGCGGAAAGCGCCGGCGAGGCCGAGCGAGGGGAAATCTCGAGTAGAATGAAAAGAGAGTAAGAGTGAGCCGCGCGGGTGGGAGCACCGGCTCAGAGAGAGAAAGAGAAGAATAAACGAGGGCGCGGAAACGCCGGGTGGAATGGCCGGGGAGGGAGAGAGAGAGAGAAAAAAGGATAGGCGAGACGCAAAACCGGAGCGCAGAAGAATGAGACTGCCGCGCGCTCAAGAGGATATGGCCTTTGTTATGGTAAAGTGTATGGTAAAATAAATACCGGGCTGGATTTGATATTTTGTGGTCTGAGTCGAGCTCTTTTAATTTGATTAAATAAAGATCGTTGCCTCAAGAAATGCGTTATTTCAAGGAAAAACGTCAAGGCTATATTTAGAAGCTGAATACTTTATTAGATTTCGCTATGGACTTGTTTCATACTCTTGACTTAATAACTCAAACTTTCATATCAACTTTGTTGTCTACTTTGCTAACAGTTTTATGAAAAATGAAAGATCTTGATAATAGAATTTAAGTCATCCCAAAAAATGTATTAAAAGGTACCCTTTAAAACTTAGCTAGACTACTTTAAGCATATCTTCTTCTATGATAATCTTTTGCATTAATATAAATAAATATACGTATAAAAATCCTACTTCTTCAACTCTGATATACTCTATAGTAAATACATAGCCGTTCTCGTGTTGAATGCCACCGAACTCAACACTGCCTCGTATTCATCCTGCACAGTTTCACCTTCTCATTTTGGTCTGATATTTCAGCGGTTCACCACAACCGAGGGGTCGGGAAGGGGGGGGGGGGCAGAAAACGTCGACTATCACGACGAATGAGTCATAAATGGGGACGAACTTGAAAAATGATTCCTCCGAGAGAGAAAGAAGGGGGAGTAGTCAAATGATGGCGCTCTGAGCGTCTGAAAAAAATGTCGAAATTTTTTACCGCCTAAGAAAGCAGCGCGTACGCGTACGTCATCCCTATCAAAATATGCAGAATCTCATCAAGCAATTTTTCACAAGAGCCCAGAGAGATTCTTCAGCGGGGGTAAACAATTTTTTTCATTTTTTTTACTCGTTTCCCCTTCTATAAAGGCCGTTCGATTTTTTCCCTCACAGAAGAATGATCAGCGCAAACATTACATGATTGGAATAACGCAATTGTTTTCCTTTCCCTGCGTCTCGGAAAAAAATACAAAACGTTACGCTGTATTTACACCGCGTCAATCTCGCGTAAAAACCTTCCCCCACTTCGCGAATAAACATTTCCATCTAGAAACGAAAAGAGCCGGCGTCGTTCAATTAAAGTCAAAAACAATTACAACGTTACTCTGCAGGCGCTTCATTGAGCAGCCAGACGAAAGCATCGTCGTCAGGCGGCGCATGCACATCTGCCGGGCTCTAAATAATAAGCAGACGCGAATAATACAAGGCCAATCCGCGCTGGCTCAATGAAAACGACGTTCGCTCGCGCAAACTAACCGCTGCATAGGGAAGCGCAACTGCCGGCCGGGGGGAGCTAACGTTTGAGAAACCGGAAGGATGCTAAATCATGTAAACCGAGTGTTAAATCGTATAGTCCGACGTTCCGCGCGCTCGCGCGCTGCGCACGTGCGGAAGCAGACCGGGCTGCACTGTAGTCCGAGCTTAAACTCGAGAGCGGCCGCGTGTACGTCAAGTCACGAGTTTACTCCCGAGCTGCTCGCTCTGAGGTCTATGTGTGCGCTTGTGTCTGGGTGGCTGTGTGTGCTGCACGGGACGTAAATTGTGGGTGAGCTAGGGAGTTCGGCTCGTAGCTCAAATAGCGTCTGGGCAAAGCCGAGGTTGCTTAATTTTTTATTGGCTATTTGTGTTGGGTTAACTATTTAGCCTCTCGATTTGCGATTGTTTTGGGGTTTGCTCGGGGACTGCGAGGGAATGTGGGGATGTGACTGGAGGACTTTTGGATATAAGGCCGTGAAACTTTGGCAGGAGGATTAGAGACGTAACTGCAGTGTTTTGCAATCAAAGAGGAGTATAAAGTTATATGCTTATGTTGCGAACATAATTTTTTGGTACAGTCGACGTATAATTACAAATTTTATAATTTACTTTTATATGTACGTTTATAAAAAAATATAATTTAAATTTATAATGAAGAATAATTGGAAATATATGATATTTACTTTAGGCAGAGATACTGAAATATGATGCAAAAATACTACTTTAATTCAGAAATAAATTAATAATTTTAATATTAATTTTCATTCATAATATTCTGTGTAAAATAGAATTATAAAAAATAATTATTATGTTTGACATTAAATTTACAAACTAAGCTCTTAAAAAGAAAAGGTATCTTGTTATAATTGAAGCTACAGTTCAATGAATATAATGGTACATTTGATTAACTTAATTAATAATATATAATGTATGTTTTTTAATAAAAGAAAAAATATGATGGCATTTATATGCTATTGTATACTCGAATTCTGTAATGATAATTCATTAGAGAATTCGTTTTGTTTAAATGTATAGGTGCAATATATAGGAGCGCCAAAGAGAAACCGGTTTTCGAATGAAATTAATTTTGTTACATTCGAGATGACTTATACACCGAGGTTCATGGCAAATTAATTGGCAATTATGTCTAATTGGTCGATCATCTGCTATAGTTTATATTACTCTGACATTTTCAACTTTTTCGGTCGAAATTTCAACTCGCTTTTCACATTGATTTTTCATTTTAAATTTTGCAAATAACGAACAATTTCATTTTATGTGAAATTATAAGGATCAAAGAGCTTTACATCATCGTGTAATTAACCTAATTGATTTACAAACTAAAACAGCATTTGCAAACTTCCACGATAAAAATCCAATATCCATCATCGCAACATTCATAAAATTCCCAAAAATGCTTCAAATCAACATTCCCTCCTGCACCCCTGCAAAAACGTTTAAAACCATAGAGTCCGCTGGAAAAGCACCTTCCAAGCCAAGTCGGGGCCGGCTGAATAACGAATCCCGCGGCCGCAAAGAAATGGCCGCGATCAGCAAAAGAGGAAAATCGATCGCGTCGGCGTCGGTGCGATGGCGACGAGCGGCCAAAGCCCCGATAAATTGTTTCGCCGCATCGCGCGACCGTCCATCTTGCCTCCCGTCCCCTGACAAATTCGCGGAGAGAGAGCTCGGCCGCAGCGCCAAGCGCGCCTGCATATATAAATCATAGCGGGGGCCTCGCGCTGCCTCTCGCGCACGCACGCGGAAGCTTATCGCCCTGGCTGGATCGCCCAATGCAAATCCGCGCACCTACGCATTTCAATATCCGAGAGGGTGCATAGCGCCCAGTTTATATGCTGCCGTGCGCGTGTCGAGCACTTTTTTTCTCGCCTCTTGCCGTGGACACCTGGGGGGAAAGAGCTGCAGCTTTGCTTTTGCAGCTGTTGGTTTTGTGGTTTTTCAAATTTTACGCCGAGGGTGAGCTATTGTTTATTGCCTTTTGCTTTTGTTTCAT
>JAPYZA010002018.1:0-13058 GCA_030522685.1 Eupelmus azureus
CAAATAAATTATTTTCTTTTTTTAGGCTGCCCTTTTTTTTTGAAATTTATACCTTGATCAATAATACCAAATAAAATAACATATAAAACTACTATTTCAACAGATTATTGAATTTCAATAATATTATAACCGAAAATAAACTTTTTTCATTTTCCAAATTAACGAGGATCCCGAAATACTCATCAAGAGATCAACGGCCTTAATCAACCTACAACCAACCTCATTACCATTATTTTTCCGCTTAATTTCCGGCACTCGTCTTTTAAAAGCAAAAAACGTTCAGCCCACATATCCAAAAATAATTCATCACCCCTACCTTTCATCACCGATCATAAACAATTTTTTAAATTCCTCCATTAGTTCATTGCTCCCTTCTTGCCCCTCCTCTCCCCAGCATTTCTTTTACTCTCGCAAAGAAAAAGAAAAACCACTTCAAATCACTATCAATCCGCCTGCGCGAACCAGAGAAAGACGAGCATAGGATTTTTTGCGAGCTGCCGCGCGAGCTTGCGCGCCTCTATATATTTGTCGTTGGGCGTTAACGCGTCGTCGACGCGTGAAAAAGGAGAGCCGGCCGACTCTTTCTCTCGCGCTGCAACCTTTTAATCGGACCGTTTTGAGTCCGAATTACGAGCGCTTCGCGAAATTCGCGTTCGTTCTGTTTTCGCACTTTTCTCTTTGCGATTCGCTTCGTGCTCTCGGGACTCTCTTTAGTGCTGGCTTTTTTCCTTTGCTTATTTTCAGCTTTATCTATTCGCTGTCAGTCACCTGGGCGCTGGCTCATTGTCTGGATTTAGTCATTTGATTTTATTTGGTAAGACGAACGAAGCTTTCTGGAGTTTGGCATCAATGTTTTTTTAAAGATTGTAAAATTGTATGGAAATAATGATACGATTTTTTTATTTGATCGATAGTTCGCAGTGTTATGTTTCAAGCTTCGAACTGCTATCGTTACGAATCATTAAAATAACGTGCGCCATGACTTATTATTACCTGTATCATTAGATAAATGCTCGTTACTCTTTTTAATTATTATGTTACTGTACTTTATGTAAATTTGAAATAAAATGAAATTGTATTATATATATATTTGAAAAAATAATCTTGACATATACCATTGTGAGAAATAATGCATCCGACGAATGAATAAACGTTTCTAGTTTTTTTATGCAAATATTTCATATTTATGAAGCTCGATTTTTCGATAAAAGTATTTCAGATATCAACTTTTTTGCTATTCATAAAACAGCTTTACTAAGGTATCAATAACATTTTAATTGTTTTATCAGAATGTCTATAATACTTGTCAAATCAATCGTATAAATTTACAAATCTACATAAATGTTTTTAAAAGTACTATTCAATATTTTCCGTCTAATTAGCAGATGCTAATTTGATACCCCCAAAACAAATACTTAACGTATTAACAAAACTCCTCCAATAAAAGCACCGAGTCCACCATCAAACGTAAAAAAAAATTCATCAACGAGCCAGTGATTTTCATCGAAAGCCCAAACAAAAGTCGGAAAACGAATGGCGCGCAAAGTCTTCAATTTAAGCGAAAACGAAATCTCGTAAAAAATCGAAACACTCGCTCTCCATTCCAGCCAGCTCCCTCCATCACCGGTTAATCCGCAAGTTTCCCCAGCGCCAACCTGAGCCCAGCACGGCCGCCCGTCCATTAGGGACTCGACGAAAGATGGATCGAGCTCGCCTCACAACACGAGATTTTCTCGTCGTCGCGTGCGCGGGAGCGGGCAGAAATTTTCCTCGATATCGCGCGCCCAGGCTGTTTTTCGCTTTTTTCGCCCCTCCGCTCCGCCCACTATTTTCCGCGTTTTTATGAACGCGCGGGCGCGTAAGATGAAAAATAAAGCGCGCGAGCCTTTTTTACGCGCTGCGAGGAAAATTTTACGAGAGAGAAAGCCGGGCGCTCTGCGTGCGTGGCAATTATTTAGAGCGAGCGTCGTCGTCGGCTTTTCGTCGATATTTGCCGCTGAAAAATTTAAGGGCCGCCTCTGCCTGCCTGCGTATACGCGGCCTTTATGCAGTCTGATGGAATTGTAAATTCCAGGCGCATCGCGTTTAGGCTAAGTGCTTGCCGTTTTACGCGTGCTGATTAAATTATTTTAAAAAAATTTTAGCGAAATTCTCGCCGGCGCTATTCGAATTAACGGCAAACCCGGCCGTTATAAAGCTCGCGTGGAAAAGCCTGAAAAAGGACGAAACGATCTCAATTAGCTTGGCTAATAAAGTCGTTCAAAGAAGCTCGTTAATTTCCTCGTCAATAAAGAGGACGACTTAAGCATCAAAGGCAGCTCTAGGCTCGCGCACAAAACCTCTAATTTTCGAAGCTGAGCGCGCGCGGCCCTGCCAACAATAGCCGCGGCTCAGCTCTATATACAACACGCATCCGAGCCACTCTAGCCGTCCAATTCGAAACAAAAGGACGTGTGCACCTGCCGAGAGCTCCGAAACGTTAAACTCGTCAAATGATTTCACGCTCGAGCCGCGCTGAGGCTAAACACGTACATAGAGAGGGCCCGTAGTGGCACACACATGCATGTAGACGCGTGTAAAACGCGGAGAATTTCCGGAAGAGGGGCTAGAACAGTAGTAAAAGAGAGCTGCCGCGGAAGCGGCTCGGAGCTCCGTGATTTATGTCTTGCCGAGCGCGCGAGCAGAGCAGAGCCAGAGCTGCACTGATACAATGGGAGAATAATGAAGGCGTGCATAGAGCCAGAGCCTCGGCCTCCATTCTCCGCTGGCGCGTGTCCGGCAGGCGTAACTGGCAAATTAGAAGCGGGGGAGGAGGCAGATTGAAAAAGCGAGCGCCCGCGCGCGCATCTCGCTGATAAAAGAGAGCCCGGAGGATGGAGTGGACCCTGTGGACGGGACTAAGACGTTCAAGGAGTTTCTTACGAGCTTGATGGGATGTGGCTCGTGCTGCGAATGTAATTTTCCTTTCGGCGTTCCGCAGGCTTGGGAAATTTATTAAATTTTAAATTGAATTTTTTTCCGCCCAAGATTAAGGGCTAAGCCTTATCGCTCTAATATATTGTATCGGAATTTGTATTCTTCCGCGTGAGGAGCGAGATGTGCAGCTTGTTGGCCTGGAATTTAAATAGGAAATTATGTTTGACTTGATGCAGTCACATTCTACTGCTGAAATCTCATGAAATAATAGATATTGCTGAATTCTTGTATTTTAAAAATTGTAATTATTGTCATTGATTTTTACGTAAAATATAGTTCGGGATAAAGTTAACTTAAGAAGAAAAAGCAAGAGCGATAAGGCGGCAAACAAATTTCGTCAGGCAATCTCGAAATCCAACTAATGCTTCTCGAGGCCCCGCACCGTCGCCAGCGACTAATTCCATTAATTCCATCAATATTAACAATCTCCCTCTCCTAGCTGGCTGTTTGATAAGAAAACAATTTCTTGGCCGCGTATCTAGCGCAGCGAAAGGGAGAGTCAGCTCGCTTGCTTAGATAAGGCCGGAGCTAAGGGGATGAAAGCTTGACTCGCTCAGGAGGATGCCATCGCCGACTGACTGATTGTCCTAATTAATTACGTATCCCCGGCTCTATCACGCGCGCAGCTGGATAATTTTCCCGGCGAATTGACTTTCGAGCTGCCTCGCCGAAAATGCTTTGTTCGGACTCGAGACCTCAAGGAGAATATAAAGAAAAAATAGTGTGCGATCTAGTTTTGTAGAATGTTGGTTTTTATAATTAATAAGGACATTTTGCTGAAACAAAGGATGCCTTAAGTATAATTTCATTGCACATTGTGTTTTTTTTTTGTTAAGACAGTAGTTTCGTTTGATCGATCCGACAAAAGTAGAAACAAAGAAATTTATAGAAACATTAATAATTTATAATATCGTGAGAAGACACGCGTTGAGCGCGTGAATAATTTATTTAAAATAATGCAATCAACTAAAACGAAAACATAAAAAAGTAATAGCAACCAAGTTATTGACCAATGATTTATTCAGAAAAAAGTAAAAGACGGCTTAATAATGTAAAAAAACAAGCGCAGCAAGATACAATCTTCGCATCAGCTTCTCCCATATCCTCACCCTCGAAAGCCCCAAAAGCGGCGTTCGCCCAGCCGCAAGTAGGTCAGCGCGATAATTTCGAAGGGGCCGCTCGTCCACGTCCCTCCCCTATATATCGGAAGTCCAAGAAATTCGACTACACGCTCCCTTCCTTGCGGGCTTCTAACGTTCCACTTTCGGTCTTCCCTATACCTACATATATACACAGTGCGCGGCACGCGCGCGAAACCGTTGCGCCCGACGACACATACACACACACGGGCGACGCACCTGTTAGTTTACAGCGTATATCCACCTGTCCCGATCCTTTGTCCTCTCCGGCTCGTTCGTTATTATTACGCGAGCTGCTCCCGTTCCTTCCTCTTTTTTCCATACCTCGCGCTCTCAGGTGGGAACCCCCGAAATACACCGGACCCCATTGTTGTCCGGCGCTCTCTGTGTGCGTGTGTAGCTGAATGCGTGCGAGCACTCTTTTGTTGCGCTCGCGGCTCGCGCAAGGTGACTCGAGTCGTAGTAGCGGCTCGCTTACGCTCGAGTAAACAAGCCACGTAAATTTATACGCGGAGTCGGGATTTCATTGTTTGGAACCGGTATAGTGCAGTGGGCGGCTGTACGTGGAGCTCGGAGGCTCTTTCGTTCCTTTTTTTTTGTTCGAGTGGGTGTGAGAGAATTTGGGGAAACGGGAAGGCTGGGAGGGCTTGGAGGATAGATTAACTGGGTCGTAGATAAACGATTTTGTTGTTTGGGGTATTTCCGTGGCTGCGAATTTTTTCGTTTGTTATTCTGAAATTTACAAGTCGCCATTGTGAATCTCGAGAAAATGTTTAACAAATTTGTGTGTTAATCTGCTTCGTTGCGGCTAAAAAGCGCGTAAGATACGACTATATACATAAACGTAAGAATATGTCGAGACTATTTGACAAAATTTCGTGAAACTCTCTCCGTAACTAGAACAACGACAACGACGATGCGTACTGATAAAGAAAAAGAAACGTTTTTATGTGTTGGGAGCCATAAAAAAAGTACCCTCATAAAATCATTAAACCGTAAATTTTATACGCTCATATGTACGCATTCCAAAGGAAAAAAAAACTTCAGAAATCCAGCGCGGCTTCGTAAAGATATTGCGTAAGATTATCTCACTCGGTCTTTCTTAAGAGATAGAAAGAGAGAAAGAGAGAAAGAGAGAAAGAAAGATATAACAACGCAAGCGCGAGCACGCGTCAGATAAGCCGAAAAAAAAGAGACCGCTCTCTTTAATTCGTTTCGCTTGGTAGATCGTCGCGCCCGATTACTCGCCGAATACAAAATAGAACGTTTAGGTAACCAAAATATAAACATTCAAGTAAAGGAAAAATACGGCTTCAGTCGGAGAATTTAAATGGAAGAATGAAAATTAAAGTCCGCGATTTAAAAATAGCACGGCAAGAGGTGATGTAATGAATTAAATGAACGTCTTAATAGACGCGACACTTTAGTGGATATATCTGAATGAAGGAAAGGCGATATTTTGGCCTTAAGTATTTTTCGTGTTGCTAATCTCGTTTAAGTACTTATGAGATGATGTAATCGCTATAAAATCAGTAAGACGATAAACATTTAAAGCATTTCTATTATTTTGAAATGAAATCAATATCTATTTTAAAAGCGATAAATTCTAGGTATTCATGTATTTTTCATTATAATTCTCAAAGCGCAAATGTATATTGAAACAATGTTTTATTTTTCAATTATTTTTTTGTTCCAATAACATTGAAATAAATAAAATAAAAACGATATAATAGAGATTAAAGTACATTAAAATTTGAATATTCTCACATGATAGCGGAATAAATTATCACGCGAGTACAAAGCCATGAAATCCGAGCCGAGCTGATCACGTGAGCCATTATTCTCCGTTATTCACAGTTTGCGTGCAGTTAGCGAACTTGGGGAAACTTTGAATTCGATCAGGTGTTTCTGAAGCGTTTGAAAATTGCCGCGTTTCTGAACTTTATACCTCCTTGGGTAGTTTTCATTGATTATCGAAAGTGAGAGAGAAGTGAAAAAAGCTCGTGAAAGCTTTCAATTAAAGTAGTTCTTGAAAAATCATAGAAATACTTTTACAGTGATTGTCAATCTTGTTGAAGCTTTTTCGAATTGCGATTGTGCGATGTCAATTTAAATAGCCGATGCTTCCTGGATATTACAGTTCACTTTTTTTGAGGCGAGCCTCAATCTGATTGGCGACCCAATTGATTATTCGGCGAGCGAAATTGAACCGGCTAATTCGCATCGGTCAAATCAACTTTTTGCATTAAAACTAATAACTTTTTACTTATAAATATCTATAAACAAATTAAATCCAGCAAAAGACGAACAATTTAACCAAAACTTTTCAAAGTAAGTTCAACGAGAAGCTTTCTCAATAACGAAATCGTTTCTGCTGATCAGCTCAAGTGATATCAAGCTCAACTGACATCCCGAGCACCATAAAGACCATAATAATTCAAGAAACTTTGCCCTGACGGAGCTTCCGTAACTGTTGCACTCTAACTGCACAAGCCCTCGGGCGCCTCTAAATCTCGTCAGTTAAAAAAAGCTCGTCTTTCCTCGCCACCTTAAGGTGTAAGAAGACAGAGTAGCCTAGAGCTGCATAGCCGGAATCCTCTTAAGTCTGTTTATCGTTGTTACCGTATTCGCGTGCGGCTGCAGGTAAGCTCGCTTACACAGCCGAGAAGACAGGCGCACGCACTTGGGGGGCTTGCATGCGCGCGGCGCTGAAAGGGTGCGTCGAAGGCAGGGCTCGATCATCGGGCCGCGTGTGTAATCTTATAAGCGCTCGAGGTGAGGCTTTCTTTTGTCGGCGGGTTGATTGGTTGGAAAAAAACAGGCGTTCAAAGGATTTCAGTCGGTAATGAATATTGAGTTACAGGCAAAGTCAACAGGAACCGTTTTATGGCAAATTGACGTTGAGTAAAAGTAAAAATAGCGCATAAGGAACGAAAAGTGAAGTTGAAGCGTGGAAGTAACGAGTTGCGAGTTTCGAAAATAAAAGGAGGATTCAAATTTCCCGGGCAAGCTGCATCAGGCTCCTTTTGAACAATTTAATAAAGTTCGGGAAATTCAAAGAGCATTAACTTTGCGAAACAGCTCGACGTCGAGCTGTATTTACTTGGTGCAGGCCGTCGTCCCTTTTCCTTCGGCGGAAGCTAAGTCCCCGGGCTCTGCGAGTCAGAAAAAATGAGAAAGTAAGGGCAGGAAAAATTGCGAGAAAGAGAGAGCTAAGAGATATATCCGAGGGACGTTTTACCGGGACGAGCTGCCTTTACGAGCGCGCCCTAGCCGCGCACCCGCCATTTCTCGACTTTCGCTCGCTCGCGGAACCTCATCCGATTAAGCGAGTTTACGATCTCCGAGAGAGAGAGGAGAAACGAGCTGAGGCGGACGGAATGAAATTCTATAGCTTCGTTTGCGATCGCGAATTTCGCCGGCATTTCTTAATTTCTATTTTGACGTGATCACTTTTTCAAGTGCATTTTCCAAGCAAAATACAGTAACTGGGTTGCGCAAGAAGGAGAGAGAGAGAGAAATCTGCGGTCAGAGAGCCGGCTTTAAAGCTAGCTAATACCGCATCGGAGTCCGGCCACGTGTCCGGAGCTCGGAAAAAGCCCGGCAGCGGGAAAAATCTCGAGTCCGGCTTCTTCTTCTCTGAAGCGACCTTAACGAACGATCGTCTTTCATTCCTGATTCGCCCGTCCTGTGCACGCACTTATTTTATTTCTACCTCTAGAGCAGCTCGCGTAATTTCGCCCCTTTTAGACGGCTCTTCGCTAGTAAAACGCGGCCTTTAATCTCGCGCCTTTTCGATTTCAGCGATTTAATTGCAGCTTTTACGGGCCAGCCCAAGATTTTTCGCGCTTCTTTTGATTATGAAGAAGTCTCGGCTGAAGTCGAAGGCTATTTTACAGACTGGAAGATCCAAAGATTGAAGTGAAGTTAATTAAATAGATTGCGCGCGGCATCGATCTCGATGTTGAAATGAAGTTTTTAGTCCTTAAACGGCTCGAAGTGAAAAGGCGAAAAGTCGCTCCGCTCGTATATATATATATAAATTGATTCTGTACGGAAAATCCTTGAAATTCGCGGGGATTCTTCTCTGGGCGCAATAAAGCGGAAACTTGAAATTCCAGTTGCCTCGTTCCCATCCTCACATTTAAATCCTCAATCCCGCGCGCGAGCCGGCAAAAGTCATAGTCGGACGGGCAGGCCGGCCGCGTAAAATCAGAACAAACTAGGAATCCCGAAAATTCCATCAAGCCGCTCATCCGCAAAACCCAGGTGCACTTAAAGCCTATGTAAAATCCCCGAACGCGAGCCTCATCCTCGGGAGCGAATGTATTCCCCCGGCGCATTACGCACGGCTTCGCGCGCCCTTATAAATCCATCGTTTAAAAAACGAGTCCTCCAGGATTTCCCTCTCTCGCAATCCTTTCGCGCGTAATGTAATTACTCGGCGGGGGAGAGAGAGAGGGAGAATTGGATCTGAACGCGAAATCAGAGCGACGAGGCGTGCGCGCTCGTGTCTGCCTCTGTATTTTACCGGGGAGGCGTCTTTCTTCGAGCGAGAGAGTTAACGCGTTAATTAATTTCCGGCTGGATGTGTATCAATGCGACTGTGAAAGTGAAGGAGGATAAAGACTGTCTGTTACGCTCTGATCCTGGCTGTTCCTTTTTTTTGTTGCCGGGGTTTGAATTAGGGCTTGTTATCTAACATTTTGGACGGTTTCACGTTTAAATTCATATCTTTTATTAATTTGTTTTTTAGCTTATTGGATTTTTGATTGAATCTTTTTGGGAATTTAATCAGACGACGATTATCAAAGTTCAATGAACCGTATTGTATAAAAGTTGATTATCAATTGATTAATATTATTGTTTTTATGGTTTTTAAAACTTTTTACTTTCAATTTGACAACCCTTAAACAATTATTTATCTTAACAATTTGGGAATTGCTTAGGCTTGGCTGTTCAATGCTAAAAAGTGTATCTTTTACAAGTTTGTAAAATATTTCCCACCAGTTAAAAAAAATAAATAAATAAATATGTTATTCAATTCCGCTGAAAGATTTTTGTAAACTTGATTCCGCTCCATTGCAGAAGAGGCGGAGAGGCCACTATTATTCCGGCAAAAGTTGACAATAAAAATTTGAGCCTTAATAAGCAATCTATCGAGGAAAGAGCCTTTAGAAAAGCATCGGCGAGCTCCTCGGCTCCCCAGAATTTAATACAAAATTCACAATACCGCAAAGTTCCATTTAAAACTCGGAAAGCCCCGCCGAGGGGGGGGGGGGGCAGGGAGAGAAAGGAGAGACAGGATTTAAATGCCGATTCAGCTGGCTTTAGCAATTTTTCCTCCCGACGCTCTCTCCTTAAACAGCGCATCTTCTATATAAGTGCCACCCCCGCGCTCTCTTTTCGCGCTTCGACAGGTGCTTCGTTTCTCACGCCGCGGGCTGCTGCCGCCGCCGCCGCCGCCGCTGGAAAATCTACTCGAACGTATATAACTCTACCTCCTCTCCCTCGCTCTCTTTCGAGTGTAGTCGTTTACAGAAAATATTCCGAGCGCACGGAAGCGTCGCCGTCGCATTGTGCCGGCTGCCGATTCCAGAGATTTGTGTTTTTTCTCTCTCTTTCTTGCGCGCGCGGGCGGCATAGTACACTTTTAAGACGCGAGAAGATGAATTTTAATTTGCCGGTAAAAGGGTATTTGCGCTGGGAAATTCGCGCGCTTCCGAGCTCTGCTGCCGCGACGTTTGATGGCTGTATTCGGGAATTATTTAGGCGTGAAATTGAGATGATGCCGCTGGAATCGTCTGCGGAAAGTAACATTGCAGAAAATGTATTTGCTCGCTGAAAACACGACTGCTGAATAATTAACTAGACTGATTTATAAAATTGTTTCGCTACAACACCATCTGCCATAATAAAAAGCTCTCTGACAATAATTCAACAATCCAAATCCATAAATTCATTGGACAACCATTAGCATCTAGCAGAACAAACCTCCCGCGCGAAACCGAAGCAAAAGCCGATAAGATCGTAGCTCAAAAATCGCCGGGGCACCTGGCTCGGGCCCCCCGTCCATAAATTACGAATTAAAATAACAAACAGGCGCGCCAATTTGCATCGCTGCAGAGCAGCGGTGGGATAATGACCGAAACTTTGTTACAAAGGCGCGTAAATAATGTCGGCCTCCCCCGCAACTGCAACACTGGCGCTTGCGCGCATAGAAAAGGCTATAAGAGACGACGCTGCTCTGGTCGCGAGCCGAAAGTTCGGAAAGCGGGGCTCGGGTAATCCTCGGGTAATGCCCGATAAGTCGCTCTCTCTCGGCCCCGCTTGGAAAATCCAAAGGAGGTTACGTTATCTCGCGCGCGAAATCGTCGCCGATGGTCTCTTCTCGGACGAGGGGGGTCTTGTAGATAGAGGACGGGAGAGAGCCAAGATCGCTGCTCGGAGAAGTAAACGGAGGTTAAGGAGGACGAAACTTTGCGGGCTGATGGGGATGTTTTTGAAAGTTTAAGGGGCTTGTTTTGAGGAATTTGACTTCTTTCTTTACATGATTTGTAGGTATTAGGCTGAATTGAAATTAGCTATTTCACCGGGATTCCGAGAGTCATTTTAGATAACTTGTCTGATCTAAACTTTGACCCTACTTGCCATGCATTACCAAGTCGACGAAAAGTTTGCTACATTTCCCAATCACTATAATAACGCCACTCGGCCAAGTATAGTTTAAAATAAAATTTAACATAAAAAAGTAAACTAATAGAGTTCGAATAAAACAATCATATTATTAATGGAAACACAAGCGCGTTATTTCAGCTTAGCATTCTCATAACGGTCATGACATTATGTACAAGGTACGCAGCGCGTCGATGCACTTTACGCGCTCATCACGCGATTTGGGAATTTAACAATGAAGCCAGTAATACCATGTCGAGCTTTATTCGCTCTCCGGTGTCACGTCCCCGTTTGTCGCTCAAAATTATTTTGCCGGACTTTTGCGGAAACAGCCGCTCTGTCGTGTTTTTATTATACTCCTGAAAACTCGCGCAGAACTTGCTTGTCAAAAGTCGATTTAACTTTTGCAATCATGACCAAATTTAAACTTAACATCGCTCGCGGACGTAAAAAAAAAGTTATTTAATTATCATAATTTTTTATTCAAAGTCATTGCAAATATTACGCCAGAGCAAGCGGCAATATCAATATTAAATTACAATCCCACAATAATTTTCTGAATTGGCAAATCAAATTTCCACTGTGACACATAGCGAACACACATCCCCTTTCAGCGGCGTAAATCATCGCGTATCCCGCTCTCCATTACAAGAGAGCGAGAGAGTATAACTGGTCGGCCGGCTCGGCGCTTCGAAAATATCATCTCCGCAGAGCTCGCCCGGTCAATTCGTATATTATTATAATGAAAAGACTCAACTCCTGCTCTCTCGCATTATCCGAATTTCCAGGCCGAAATATCTACGCGCTCGGGACAGAAGTGGAGCAAATTATACTCTCGACTCCCGGCGTTACATAATCCGCATTAAAAGCATTGAAATCGCGCGGCTATTATAATCCATTGAAAATTACGCGCTTTACGAGACAGCAGTAGTCGCGGCCCTCTTTCCCTCTCGCTCCTCCTCTACACACACACACACACAGCTGCCTACGCTCGCTAAGCTCGCTCGCTCTCTCTCTCTCTCTCTCTCGCGCCCCGGTCCCTCCCGATTAATTGAACGGCCGAATAATTTATTATGCGAGAATGCCGCGCGCGCGCGCGCTTGTTTGCCGGGGACCATTGTGTGTACACGCCGCTAATGAATCAATGAGTTACAGCGGCTCCTCCGTTCGAATCCAATTAATTCGCTGGCCCGGGCTCTATCTAATTGAAAGATGAGTTCGGCTGTGAAAAAAAAGCCCGAGATATCTGGAATTTTCGCTGCGGAGCTGCGCCGCCTTGTTTCGGAAAGGCGACGGCTCGACGCCGACAATTAGCGTAATGATCATTAGCCGCTGGCGCGCGACGCGCAATTAGGTATTTGGACAAATCGATTTGGAGCTGGCTAAGGTGCGTCGCTGGATTTTTAGGCGGAAAAAGGCGAGGAGTTTGGAGGTGCTCGGAAAGAGCCGTTAATTGGCTAGTCATGGTAATTTCGTAATGTTGGTTTTAGGTCTGGCGCGTCGATCCTCGTTGTGTATGTGGCTGCGGTCGCGACGGGGGCCAGACTTTTAGCGGGATTACGGTAATGAGTTGTACTAATATTTTGAAAATACGCTGATTTATGACGAGCGGACTCTTAGCCGAAATCAGGCAGTTTTGTTATCTGCACGCGCGTTAATGTAAAAGTGAGTAATTGTGAGTGTAGTGTTGGCGTCGCTCGTTTTCCATCAATTTTATCAAAATCATCAATTACCGATGCTAAAGTGCTGCTATATACAAACTGGCACGATCCCGCAAAATAATCGCATTCTAAATTAAGCGAACCTCGCGGAAAAACGCTCGCGCAAAAAAGTCCACATCCTCGCCAATTATAGACATTCCACTCGCCATTTACCCGGAATAATAGAGCTCCAGCGAAGCGTCAAACCCATCCCACGCTCCCAAAAAACACAATGGACCCGCGCAAATTCGCTCTTCATTTGCGCACCGCAAAACAGCGCTTCGCGCATTACTACCGCAAAAAGCTCGCTCTCTCTCGGAAAACCAGCTCGATCGCTCTGCACCCAGCAAAAAGAAAAAATAAATAAATAAATGACACGTGTAAACGGTAACCCCCGAAAACGCGTGGGCTACAGTAGAGAGCTACACTCGCGGCCCATCCGTCTCGTTCGCCCGGCTTCACATCTGTTTTATCGCTCGGCAGCGCGGCTCGTCGCTCTGGATCCTCTGTAAATATTTCTCGCCACTTGCCAGGATATGCCGATCGTCGCCTGGGCGCTCGCTCGCTC
>JAPYZA010002019.1:0-18665 GCA_030522685.1 Eupelmus azureus
ACCTGACCTTTTTACCTGCTAAAAACTTTTAAGCCCGAAAATCCTAAATTTATAAAATTATATAGAAATTGGGATATGAGAAAGATTTTCAAGCTTTCTATTTATATTTTAATTATATTATCAAATGATATTCAAGCGATATAGAATTATAAAACAATCGATATTCCAACATTATTCAAGTGGCGATTAAGTGATATTTAAGTAACACTCAAATAATATCGAAGTAAGCGAGGTTCAAATAGTTTATGTGATGGATAAATTCGAAACAATGTTAAGAGAATGTTCATACAACATTTGAGGAATAACGAAACAATATGCAAACAATATTTAAATAATATTATTACGATATTTAAAAAATATTTAAAAAAGTAATAAATTGAAAATGTTTGTATAATAAATACTAAGAATCAAATTTTTTTGTAAATTATTAAACCCCACTAAATCTTCTTTTTAAGCTGGCTTTTGATTCATAAAGCCAACTTCAAAGGTACATTCTTTGCGGCAATAAAACACTCGGAACGTAACTCAATGGATGAACGCAAACTACCCGAATTCCAAAAGCTATTGCTCGTTATCCATTCAACCGTGAAAATTTTTAAAAACCAGTCAAAAGAAAACAAACAATATCACATCTCCCTCGCTAAAATCCAAAAGACCCACCCATACTCTCAATCAACGGCATCCTTCACGACTCCACCAGCTAGTCAGATGAGCCACCGTCGGCAAGGCGAGCACCGCGCGCTGCTTTCTCAATCCGGCACGCGAACGATAGTGTACGATCAGCCGTGCATGACTCCCTCTGGCTTCTCGTTGTGTTCCGGAGCGTATAGCCGTAAATCGAAGGTGGCGACGTGCGATATGAGAAACCGAGGGAGGTTATTGATGACGCCAAGGGGGCAAGGAGCGCAGCGAGTTTCGCTCTGGCGCCCACGTCTTATTTTTGTAATTTAGCTGAACGCGATGAGTTTCGAATTATTAAAGCACCGGTGCGGGTTTTTTTTGGAACGGAGGATGTTTATGGTCGGGGCGGAATTGGCCAGGTGTAATCGGGGATGGGAATTATGGCTGCGCCGGAAGTGATTGGCCGCGATTTTGAATGAGTGTTTTGGAAAATTGAGGGTGATCAGTCTTTTTGTAACTTTTATACGGATTAATGGTCTATTTGTGTATATTAAACATTCGTGTATTTTTCATTCAGTATGAATTGTTATATTAGATAATGAAGTTTCCATCAACAGTTAAAATATATTTTATTATATATTTACATCAATGTATGATGAAAACTTGCATAAAAAAAATTTGACTAAACCAAAAGAAAGTTTACCTTTAAGAAAGCAAAATGGGATGCCTACGATCATCTGATTAAATGAGTAAAAGAGGGATTTTAAGTAGTGTGTTGATTTTCATAATAAAAATGAATTATAATGTAATTTTCTTAATAAGAAGTTATATAAAAAGTACTTGTTAATATAAAAATGTACTCGAAACACTAATAATTTATCATTGAAATTTTTCAATACAGTTTTAGCTTTCTTCAGCTTTACATAAAATGATTAACATTTTCATCTAATAAAAGAACTACATTTATCCAAATATAAAACTTTGATTAACTTTACAATAAAAATTAACATATTATAAAAAGTTCATTAAATTACTAACAAATAGTTCAGGGAATATGACGTTAATAGGATTTTATTAATAATGTAGCTGAAACGTACTGCGTAGGAGAAAGTGTGAATAATTAATCGTGGAAGTTAAGCCAAAACATACACAGTCAGTACTTGAATGGGTTACTGATGTTTACAGAGACGTGAATTGTGATAAAACCTTTAGTGAGCTTCCTCTTTGAAAAAAGTGCGTAAAGTTAAAAAAAAATCACCCACATGTGAGATATAATAATGCGTAAATGCAGGATTATCTCATTTCCAGGATAAACAACATTTCACTTTATACAAAAAATATATTAAAAACATGTTGATAAGCCATATTCACTGTTACAAGTAACAAAATTATTTAGCATACATTTTTGTTTCATTTGCTTTTTCAAAACATAGCAAACCACAAATAACAAGAGACCATATTACTTACTAAAATAGGCGGAAATTCTGAGAAACATACGCAGGGTATCACTCAAAATTTCTCCAGTCTGTTTGGCATCGGCTTTGAATACTAAACTTATGAAGCTTACGCTCATATGCGTTCACACTAAATATATATACACAGAGACATGCACGTGTAAAGCTTGCGCACACGCAGGCGTCAGAGCAAGATTCTATCTCTGTCTTTCTCCTCTCCCCGTGTACATTATAAATGTAGATGCAATTTCGAGCCGGTAGACCTTGAAGACTCAGGGGCTGCGGCGAGTTATTACATATACGCAGAGTTCTGCGCGAGTCTTGGCAGAAGCTCCAGAGCTTCCGTATAAGTTCGGAAGTTTTCTTGGCAAGCAAGAAGCTTGAAACAGCAATGGGCTTCTGATGGATTCATCAAAGTCTGTTCATTTATTAGGTGGATTAAGCAGCTATTATGTGATAGCTCGCCACGGCGTGTCTTGCGTTTTTTTCTCGACAGATGATGGATGTTTTTTTATCTGCTTAAGTTTAAAAATCTGAGATCGCTTTTTTTCTGTGCAATGCGGATTTAATGTGAAGAGGAAGGAAGAGTTTTAATGAAAAAGGGGATAAAGTATTTTTTAGGATAAATCAAACATGAGATTATATTTAATAGCATTTAAAATATATTGTAAAGTTTTAACAAATATAGTAAGCATATTAACATTTTCGCCTAACATTAATAAAATTTAATGATTTTAAAATGTTTGTAAAACGTTTAATTTCTTTTTATCTTTTATGCTAGTGTAAATCTCATCAGATTTGAATAACATGTTTCGACTTTTTCATTTTAAAAACTCGTATTAAGTTAGGGTTGTCTTAAATTTATTCATAAACTTCACATAAAAATACTTTTGATGGATTTTTTACATTTAATTTGAATAAAGGATTTTATACTATCAAACATTCAGTGTTGAATTTCGTATAAAATTCAATAATGTTTTGAGTTTTAAAGCACGCATGCATGCATATTCACAGTTTTTATAACTAAAATATATTGTTGTAATCAAATAGCGAAACACTCAGAATTTATATTTACCCAAATATGTAAATAAAATATTTCTATAACAATTTTACAAAATAACACCGTTTCACTTTTAAAAAATCTCCATTTTATGACAATGCACATATGAAAAGAAAAAACAAATTATGAAAAACTACTTTTAATATATTCAGTTTTAGCGATAACTACTCATTTCATTAATACACAAAGGTACGGTTCTCAATATTCCGCACCAAAACCTTTAATATCCAGCAAAGCTTCATGACGAATATCCAGACTGCGGAATATCAACTGCAGCGGCACTGGAAGCGTGTCTCTAAGTAGAAAAGTGCCCGTTCAGTCAGCCGCGCGTCGATGCGGTGTACATATACGCGTCACACGCGTGTCTCCACAGAGCAGGAAGCTTTCCGCGACCAACGAAACACGCTGGTATCGATTCGTGCTCCGACGGCGTAACTCGTGTACTATACAATGAAAGAAGGTAGGTATTGTAGTTTTGTTTGAATAAATATAACGGAAAGCTTTTTATACAGTTTGAAGGTTCGTAATAACGATATATTACTAAACGAATAAAGCTGCGTTTCAAATATTCGTTAATGAAAGCATATATATTTTAACGATACGAATTTTTTCTAACATCCCTTTGACGCGCCTGTCGTATTCAATGTCGACCGCATTTTGCGATAACTGCGTGGCATTACCTCGTTCGCGTCAGCGACACATGAAAAACATTTCGCTGAATGTAAAAACTGAGTTTTAGCAAATTTTGATGTGATTTTTCAGTTTGATGCACTGTACGAAATGGGTTGCGTGTACATATAAATGAAGCGCACTACAGAGTCACGACAAAAACAATTTCATAGCAGTATTTTTTTTCCTGCCTACTTTGAAACATTATTTATTACTTTATGGCGTTAGGCAGTGCGAACTCTTCAAAAAAGATTATTAAATTATTTACTTGTCACATAGATTTATGGATAATTTCTCAGTGGTGATTTCCCATATTATTTCATTTCTGTTATTCAATTTCACTTAAAATGTTATATATGAAAAAAGATTTATATTGCTGAGAATTAACGTATATACTTTGACATGAATATATAATAAAAAAGAAAACAATAAATGCATTGAGTCCTTTAGAGAAACACATCACATTGTTTCTGAAACTATTCATTAAGCCAGAAATATTCAACTCTGAAAGTAGACACCCCAACAATTATAGAGTTAAACTTTTTAATCAATATCAGTAAACGTGACAAGTATTTCCTTATTATCTCGAACATAATTGAAAACGAAAAAACAAAATAATTTTTTCGAAAAATATTTATTCCCTAAATTTTAAACCCTTCACCTTTTGTCTCCGCAAACATCTGCCTTAATTTTACGCCCACGCGCATCTGCAGCATACAAGGGACGAACAACAGCCGCAAACAATAACCCTCGCCTTAAATCTCGAATTATGACGCTACCCTCGGACGTCTCTGACAGGCTGGCAGCCGAAATCCCCTCGTCCCGGCCTTTATACGCAGCATCGCGAGGACGTACAACTCTCGGCGCAGCCTTCGAAAACAGCCGAAGCTCCCTCCCCGCACCTGCGTAACGCGCACATCCCCGGCGCTCAGATATACCTAACGCAATTATCAACGTCATGAGGAAGTGAGAATCCAGGTAGGGCGCTTAGCACTGGCAGCGTGAGCGAGCACAGGACGCGATGTGTATATTTGCGACTCGATGCAGCTCGCGCTCGAGCCCAGAATGTCGCCGTTAATTGGCAATCAGGCTGGGCTTATCGAGTGAGCGCGTACGCGCAATAGCCGCCTGTACCTTACAAAACACCCTTTGTGCACGCGCGCGCACCCTCTGCTCTCACTCTCGACGTGCACGAGCAGGAGACGAAAAATTCTGCTAGAGAGTGTGTGCATGCTCGTGCTTAGTTAGCGTTATTTATCAAAAGTGCAGCGTGCGCTGGAAAAGTGAATGCACTGACGGTGATAAGATTTTTTTTTCTGCTCGGGTTTTTGCGGGCCGAGGCTTTTTATGGGAGGTTGGTAAAAAAGCGGAGGGAAATTTTTATGTTGCGCGGCCGAATTGATTTTTGGTAGCGGCTTGAGAGCGGGTTATCTTCAGTTTTTGATTGGGTAATTTGATTTGCTCGTGTACCTGTAGGGGAGAACATTTTTTTAATTTTTACAATGACTAGAAAAAAATCAAAGAGTTTAAAAACGTAATAGACAAATATATATTGTGGAATGCATGTTTCTAAACTCGTTTTGAATGTTTTTATTATGGAAATCATGAATTCCATTGCCTAATTGCCTATTGTGCCGTTACAAGCGTCACTTAGTAGAGTAGAGTGGAGCCAAAACGGACGGCAAAGGAGGTAGTAGAATTAAGCGTTGAGAGTAAAACGGTATATAGTAAGAAGAGCAGACGAGATAGTGTGGAAGTAATATGGATCAAGTGTCGTGCGACACCGAGAAACGATATGGAAATAAAGACTAGACAGAAAATACAGCATTGGGATAAAATTCGGGCCGGATGGATAATCAGTATGTAATCATCGGAAAAATTATCTAGATCAAGTAACTGACGGTAAGCCCTAATTTTAGGTTGAGAAGAGGATTTGGATGAAAAAAGTACATTTGGATTAATAGGTGTGCGTGCGTGCTTGCGCGCGCGCGCGCGCGCGTGTGTGTGTGTGTGTGTGTGTGTGTGTGAGCAAAGCCAGAATTAGATGGAAACGCGTAAAAATCATCTGACGCTTTAAATACGTTTGGTAGTTATAAGAATATAAAATTCACGATTAGGATCTTCTTTCGGTTTGAAATAGGGACGTGAAGGAAATGACAAAACTTAATGAAAAGAATTAAACGATTTAGACTAGTTGATCGTATTAAACTCTTTTACTTTAAGAAAAAAATGCTAATTTAATTTTAAGAATTGAATACTTTCACCGCTACATCTTTCTAGTAACACTTCGTTCTTTTTCGTGATGTGAATGATGAAATGCAAAGTGGATTACGCAGCGTAGTGCGGTAGTGGGACATTATATAGTCGGACAACGCGAAAAATATTCACTGTGCGTCAGACGCGGGAGTGGATTGGTAAATGTTTCGTCGTAGGGTACATAGTGTCAGAGTATTCTCAAATTTATGTTTCACTTTTATTTTTTTAATATTTTGACAATAAATAAAACAAGAGTTTTATTTTTTATTAGTCACAGAATATTAAAGTAGTTTTGATATTCATTATATGATTTTATTGCTAAAAAATGAATTATATAAATTGTGTTTTTTATCACTATAAGCTTATAAAAAAATTTTCATCCAGGATTATTCTTAGAAAAATATCATAATAACAAAATTTTTTTCAACACCATTGCTTTATTTTTTGTAGTTGTTCATTAAAACTGGTATGTTCGAAATTTTTTAATTTAGCTCTAATTATTTCTGCAAAAAATGATCTAATTCAATTTGCAGCGATCTTTTGTTTACTGCTTTATTTATTGAAGTATGCGTTCGTCCTCCGTCATGGCTGAGATCGTCGTACTTTTAATTCGCATTTTCGTTATAACGAGCTCAGCGAGTTTATCCACTAGAGAAGTCTGCTGCCCGTCTAAATTTAAAATTTTTTGTAGAAGATGAGAAATGCTGTTTCAGAATAGCATTTCAAACTGTCATATACATATACGAAATCATTTTATTTAAATAAAGTTTAGTTGCTATTTTGCTTCCAATATATTTTATATGAAAAGTAAAGAACTTTATTTTCCACTAAATAATTTTGCAACGTTATTATTATTTTCTTAACAGATATGTTAGTCGCAAAAAATATCATTCAATTTTGTTTTAAATTGAATTAAATAAGGTTGTTATTAATATAAAGTTTACGAAAATGATATCTTTGAATGTATCGAGAAAATGCTGTGATAAAAAATATTTAAAATTTTTAAGTCGCACGAAAAAATGAAGGAAGTATTATTAAATTTTCCCTTGTATTCTTTTTAAAAAGTAAGTATTCAAATATAAGATTCTCTTTACTTTTTCTTGCTATGAATAACTGAATTTCATTAACCTCTTACGTTATACCATAAATGTAACTGCCTCATTACTAACGAAATATTGTGGTAGTTTTCTGAATAATTTAGTAAAAATTAAGAAATGTGGGCACTATTTCAAATGTTTCTAAAATCTTGTAAACTAGGAATAATCAAGAAAACTAGTTTTATGAGGTCATAAATTTTGAAAGATGTACTACATTTTAAAATTTGAATTTCACGCTTACTTAAAGCAGAGATAGATAAATGTTCATACTTGAGAAATATATATTTTTTAATATTAAACTAGATCATACGGCCACTACACGACCGGAGAGTAGGTTAGCTACGGTTATAATTGACAAAAAAAAAATAAATAAATAAATAAATAAATAAAAGAACGCATCTTCTCAGCCAATCAGATAACGAATAAACTGTCAACAATAAAATACACATTAATTTTTTATAAAGGGAAGGGAAAAGAGAAAGGGAATTTTTTATAAAGGGATATTAATTTATACAGAGTGAATTTTAGAGAATAGGTACGAGTATCTGTATAAGCTCGAGTGATTGATTTAAGAAATGAGTTTTATTATACGATTGTAATATCAAGAACAGTTTTTAGTATAAAAATGATTTTCTAAAACTATACTTATTAGCAATCAGATTAAAATTTATTATAGAACACTAAAAGCAATAAAGTAATAATAACTGGAATTCCTTTTAATTTGGAATCTCCGTTTGAAATGCAGTCACGTAAAATTGAATTAAACGAAAATTTTAATTGCCCATAAATAATACTAATAGCTAAACATTGGCACAACGCCAGCGATTTTCAAACCAAGTACATTTAATGCTTGCGCGGTATAGTAAAAAGAAGGATCCGCTAGAGCTTTATCGCCTCTACAGCACCGATTAAAACCCTAACGCACCACACCGATCGTTTCCCATAAAAAATTACACTTCAACATCGCTATTACATCCCATGAAAAAGAAACAATCCCCTCAAATCTATACCACGCAAACGCGCCGGGGCAAAAAAGAAAACGAGCCCCCTTCTCTATACCCCGTCCAGCGTACGGAATCACGAGGCGCATATAATCCGGCCTAACAATCGGCGCTAAGAAGCTCGCCGGACACAAAGGCGAGCACGAGGGTGGGAGGACTAAGGTGTATAAGCACGCAGGCGCGCGACACGCGTTGGCAGGGTAGATGTACCCTCTAGCGCGCGTTGGTTCAGTAGTTCGCCGCAGCAAGCCGGCGAGTGAGCTCGCGCGCTCTCTCTCTCTCTTTTGGCTCTGCGGAGATAGCCGCGCGTGATTTCCACGTGTGTGTTTATTCGTATGCGGGGGTGGAGTTCGCTCTGAGAGCTGGCTTATTTTTACCGAGGA
Source organism: Eupelmus azureus (assembly GCA_030522685.1). NCBI lineage: Eukaryota > Metazoa > Arthropoda > Insecta > Hymenoptera > Eupelmidae > Eupelmus > Eupelmus azureus. The sequence continues at coordinate 8,542 of JAPYZA010002019.1, forward strand.
GTGGAGGTGAATACTGCTTTTTGTTGGGGGATCTTGGTGCGGTGAGATAGTGTCTTCGTGGATGAGTTTCCGCTGCTGGCGAGAGTTTTGGAGAATGTGCAGGGACGAAGTTTCGAGCTGTTGTTCTTGGAGAAATTAGTACGTGTAGAGATGGTAGATAATAGTTGTTAGAGAGGATGCTTTTGTTGTGTTAAAGGAAGTATTTTGGTTTTAGGGGTTTATACGCCGCATAGTGGAACTAGCAAGCTTTATTTGATTTTAGATTATCTGAATTCCTTGTTCTAAGCGGATCTATCTGCATATAAGGTATAAGAAATATCAGTATACGTGCGGAGAAATCTTACAAGCTCCCTCGTAGGAATTCCGGGAATGACAAGAATTTCCTTGTCATTTGCATACCGAAATAATATTGCCCTTTTTCTTAAATTTTGAGATTCTGTGACATTTCTGAAGTAACTACATTTTCTTGTATTTTTTTAAAGATATGAGAATTTGTAATAGTGACTTGCACGACTTTCAAAAAGTTATGACTAAGTTATCTTTGTTGAGTTTTAACTATTGTTAGTATATGTAACGATATTATAAGTTACTTTTTAGAAAATTAATACATTTTTTAAATTATAAGTCTTTTTAAATAGTTTATTATCATGATTGTATCTACTCATTTAAATATAGATTTTTACAGTAATTATTTTATAATTTATTTCCTTTTTAATTTTTAAAATACATACTGCAATAAAAATAGGAAGACCCAGTTATTTTAAACAAAAATAAAATAAAATAATTAAAATTAGCATTATGTTTACAATATATTCTAGAACGAATGAAACAACTAATTTAAATACAATACTTTTTAATGTTGAAATACTGAATTGATAAAATACACTAGTATAACTATAAATTTTCTAGCGTCGCATATGTAACAGAAATCGTTACTTAATAATGTATTACATCATAATTTTGTATTAAAATGAATATTAACTGTATATTAATTTTAAACCGGTATATTTAAAGACAAAAACATTTGGTTAATACGTATTTTTTAAGAGCATTGAATAGAATAATATACGCTTCTATTAAATCTTAATTATAACACACGCGTGTATTTTCACTTCTCTGTATTAAAATCGAATCACAATAATCAATATAAATTTCTTTGATTTCAATTCAACTCTATTTAATTTAATTTGTTTCAGTCGCTCTACAAAACCTTCAAATTTACCTTACCAATTTTTTACAATTAAACTTCGGTAAAGCTAACGAATCGACAATTACTTAGTTCACTGTATCTTCTACAAAAAAAACCCCAATACTCGCAATTCCGAAACCACAAAACAAAAATGTATCCACTCAGCCGAAAACTCACAACAAGCGCTCAAGCCGAAAGAAATATTTCCCGACAGCCGAAAAAAGTTCTCCGCTCCGTTTAGTTTATTCCGTTTTAAAGCGACGGCCGAAGCGATTAGTCGCGCTGGCTCGGAGCTCTCTTCGTTCCCGGAACTCGCTGGGCAAACAGTCGCTGGATATAGTCGTGCGCCGGACTGATTACCGAGCGCACGCGGAATAGATTCGTTTTCGCGCACGCGGCGGAGGGGGGGGGGCAAAGTGGGAGTCGGAAAAAGCCGGCGCGCCGAGTGATTGCGGCCACGGGCCGAGCAAACGCGAAGTTGCGGTCCTGACTAGTGTCTACAAAGGATTAACCATTCCGTCTGTGCGCTCGGCGAGGTTGAGGTAAATTCGCGCGCTCGCTGCCCGGATTATTTGCGGAGCAACGATGATGACGAGGTGATTATTTTGGGAATTTAGATTGGGAAACGAGAGGTCGGGATTAAGAGTCGCGGAGGAGTGCGCCTTTTTGACTTGTCGGAGCGAAATTAATTGGGAGGGATGCGGGGGGAATTTTTTTAAGGGAATTGAGCGATCGTTCAAAGAGAATAGAGGCGAAAGCGGATGGTTGTTGGGATTGTCTGTATAATGGAGGGTGAAGAGGCTCGTTTGATTTGTTTAATTAATTGGTAGGATGTTCTAAAGCAATATAAGTTTTTTTTTAATTAAACACTGATTTGATTGTCGAGTGGAGTTTTACGCGCGGCTTTGGATCTCGGAATTTCTAAAATCGGAGTCTGATACCTTAGATGTCTGTGCCACCTCGGATGTCTTGATAATACGTTACATCAAACCCACGAACGGAAATTAGATTCTGTGCCTTTAGGAGCTGCTACAGTGAGGCGGGCAGTACAGTACAAAGTATATTTTCAATACACATTTGTGACTTCACGTATATTAATGTATAAATACAAAATTCACATACTACGTATTTCATTTCGTTTTGTAGAAAATCCTTTTTACGTGGAATGAAAGAAAATTTTTTATGTTTACCATAAATTTACGAGATTCCTCGGTCGAATGGTTTTCCAAAATCACTCTCGGTTTCATGTATTACTTTGTGCAGAATCAATCTCGCGCGGAATAAGTTTTCCAAGAATATTGGCTTTTTAGCACGCAAAGTGCAGGTCTAAATTTCATCCGTTCAGCTTCAGAGCTTTGACAAGCGCGCGATTTCAAAGCTGAACGGATTTTTCATCCCGAGAATTACTGAATCCCGGCCCTATTCAAATTCCAAAGCTTTAATTAGTTTCGCAAGTTCTACCAAAGTTAATCCAAAACATTGATAAATTCGCGCCACCGAAAAAACATATTAACTTTCTGCTTACAAAACTGAACCGATTGACTGCCCGTGAATATCAACGAAATCGCGAACCCGAGCTGCAATAGCTCGTAGCGCTTTCGGCAAATAGAGCCTTTAGAAGAAAAAAACGTTCGGCCGAGACAAAGAGGAGCGATCGCTCGCGCTAACTATACGAATAGTTAGCACGAATCGAGCGCTTTCAGTGAGGATCGGCTTTTCAGTTGGATAAGGGCCATTCAAACAGCCGCGGACCGAATAAAACTGTGCTCTGTATTTGGCCGGGCTCGCGTTGACGTTTCATTAAAGCTTTCTTTGGCGCGCGAACCGCAGAAAAAGAGGGCCAATTTTCGGAGCGCCGTATTTTCGAGCATTTTTATTCCTTTCGGTGAGCGATTAACACGCTGGATTCGGCCAGAAGTAAGGGCAATTTCAGTGAACCGATTTTTCCGGGTTCGTAGATTTGGAAAGCCTATTTCTTTTTGATGATTTGCGAGTGGAAATGCAATTTCATAGTGATAGTTTTGTCTAAACTATTATTGGTATAACCGAGCTTTTGTTATTTCCACTTATATTATAAAATTTATATTTCGACTAAAGAAAAGCTTATTTCTATACTGAAATGTGACTAAACATTTCTGTGGCTTCTTGAGATAGTTGGAGTCCATTTTTTTCCTAAAAGTTTTTGAAAGCTTGAAATTCCTTCTTCATATGAAATTCATCGAATTACTGGAAAGTTGATATATTCAACTGATGTTAATAAAGATTGACAGATAGAATTTATTATTGCACGATAAAATACAAAAATTATACAATTTTAATCATAATCAGTTACTTCGAATGTTAAATAAATATCTTGCACAATGCTACCATTGTAAAACAAACTTAAACTAATGTTTAACATACTTATCCTAATGAAAACAAAAGTAGCATTAAAGTAAAGTAAGAATAAAAATGAAAACGTCTAAATCCTAATAGATAATCCTGGGATCAGTAAGGCTTAGATCACACTTACTTCAATACGTCAGTCTCTTCCACCTATTCATAAATTAAATACAGCCAAAAAAGAAAATAAATTAGGATGAGATAAAAGGTAACAGACTCTAGAGAGGATAAATTAGGACAGAGATATTGGATACTAAAATAAGTAAGATATACTGGTACAAGACCTAAGTTGATAAATCTATTTTTTGACAACCATTTTCCCAGCCTTTTATGAATATTCGTACATTTTGCTAGTTTGCAGCAAAAAAAAAGAGTATACATGAAAGTTATGGCCATGATTATATTTGTATTCAGTATCGTAATAAATTAGAAGAGTTTTAAACATTAATTTCTTTTCTTTGATTTCGGACGTATATTTAAAGATTAATACTTCAATTTTTCGAAATCGCGATAAATGGACTTAATCAACTTTGCAGGAAGCCACAAAATAAATCTTTCTTTAAGTAATAAATTAATAGATATAATAAAGAAAAACTAATATTTTTAGTAAAACAATGACTTTCAAAGCTTAAAAAGAAAAAATTTTTATTACCGTATTTATAGATTATTATAAAAATATTAATAGATACTTATGAAAATTTATTATAAAAAAACGATTAAATTCCTCATTTAAAATATGGCTTTTCTATATCTAAAGCATGTTTTGAATATAAAATATCGTAATAAAATTTTTTTGTTATTTTATATTTTGTAAGGTTATTAAAATTTAAAATTTTAAAACATAAATTAGTTCTCAGAGATATATAGTAAAGTCCAAATTATAAAAAATATGAATTTTCTTCGCGCAATATGGAATTTTGCTACTGCGAATTAAAAAATTTACCTGTTGCGCTGCTCAGAAATATTATAAACGTGTAAAATTTTAAAAGTTTAAAACTCAGTTTTATCAGGACAATTATTTCAATTAGCTCTTGTTAAAAACTGACAATGATTAATGCATGCAAAAAGTCAAAAACCATTTTTTGCCCATCATTTTTATGATTTTTTAGTCGTAACATAAGTATTCATTATTTCGTCGATCATAAAGAAAAAGAACTTGACATCCTTTTTCTACAGTTCATGATATTTTAAAACTATCCTACTGATTAGATCCGACTCTTTTTCTCTCTCGCGTTAAAAGCCATCCGCGCTCCCGTTTTCTGCAGCGCCCGCAAAATTTTGAATTCTCGCGCAGTACCGGCGACGTTTCCTCCCATTTACGGAGGCAGCGAAGCGAAAAAAAGTCACGTAGCGCTGGTCCGGAATCCAAAATAGATGCTCATTGCCGCGGCACAGCTCCTTTTTCCCCGTACATCAGCATATACATATACAACTTTCCTTTTTCTTTATTTTTTCCAGATCTGCCGCAGAAAGAAGAAGCTGAAGAATCTCAATGAATTGTTTTACCGCCGCGGTAATTAATTGAAACAAATGTGAAACTACTTCTTCAAGTCACGTTGAAGGAACGAAGAACGAGACGCTCTGCATTATTTTTATTTTGAGAACAACGAAGTAGAGACATTTTTCTGCACGCCACCGGGAGCGCAACACGTTTCGCTGTCTTCGTTGTTTTGCCGTCGATCATCGACGTGCGAGCCCGGAGAAAAGGATGAAGAAGCTGCCGCTGCTGCATTGGCTGAAGATCGCTCGAGAAGGTAAGCTGAACGGTTTGATAATGTAGTTTTACTTACCTGCGAAGCTGCTATTTTTACGCTCTCTATAAATAGTTTATTTTAAAATAGAGGTGGTGGATATTGATTTCAAAATGTTTACCCGTTCTGTTTTGCTGTGCTACAATATTATGACGTGTAATCCAATAATCTTGGTATTTATTGAAACGTAAACGGCTATCAATATTTTTTTATGGGATTACAATAGATTTTTACGTTACTTGTATTTTTAGTAAACCACACTATCTGCAGCAATATATGAACTTGTGTAACGCTTTTATTTTTTAAAAACAACTCATGCAGAGCTGGAATCGAGTTTTGTGATATTGCGGAGCTTGCCGTTTTTCTTTTTTTGTGTTTGAGAAAATAAACGTGACGAGTTTTATTTGTTCGGTTATACGTAGAGAGAAACACGCGATGTGTCGGTCGAGTGTCAGGGAGCTTGTCACGTTAGAAAATACATGCCTTATTTATTCACTTTTAATCTTTTTCAACTTTAATCGGAATTGTATTTGAATTTGAATTGAGCTTTTATAATTAAATTCAAGATATCTGTGCGACTGAACAATGAAAAAACCATTACATTTCAATAACGTTTTTGCTAAAGTCTTTATTTATAAATAAATTTCACAAATCATTGTAAACTCGTTGTTAAATCATGTATAATAAATTTAACATATATTTTTTAATAGATTTAAAAAATATTAATTTCATATTTACCAATGCTTACCAATCAATTATTAATGTTATAAAGATAATTGCTTGAATGTCCATTCGTCCCTCGCGCATAGCAACCCCCATAGCTTCCCAAAAATTTTTCCCAATCACCAATCTTCAACGGCTACTAACAAGCCTTCCAATTCTCTCGCCCGCTACATAAAAAAAATCGAAAAAATCTCTCTCCCGCACGCTAATTGAAAACCGTCACTCGTTCAAATTCCCCAGAGCGAGCTCGGCAGTGATACAGCAGCGGGCGAAGCGCGATGAGACGGCTTGCGGGGAGGTCGTGCCGTGAGCGAAATTAAAAGGGCCGAGGCAGCTTGAGGCACGAGAAGCTCCCGGATAAGAAGCCGAGCAAGAGGCCGAAAGAACGCGAGAGATGGAGTGCAAAACGGCGGGCTCGCCGAGGCTCGTCTACTGGCTGCTCATCGCCCAGTTTGCCGTGCAGCTCGGCACTTTTTTCTACCTCTACGTGTACGTGGCGCGGCTGGAGCACCAGCTGCACGAGCTTGGCTCGGTGCAGGTCCAGCCTGCGCGCAGAGCCCAGGACGTCGATTGCGCCCTGGGCCGGGAAATCGCGCTGAGTGGTAGGAGTCAGGATGAGGTCAGACGCGGCAAGAGGAGCAGCTCCATGCCAGCTGCCGAGGAGAATGCCGTCTCCGAGGTGTACAGGGTGAGTTTTGATATTGTATTTTTGTTTGTTTTGAAATTGAAGAAATTGCTTTTGAGATGGAGTTCAGGGATTCGAGGCTGGTGGGCGAATGCTTGCTTGTACGCTGATTGTATTAGTCTTAATTGCGTTAGAAGTAATCCCTACAATTATAAAGTTTAGAAATGTAATAATGACTTTGAGTCGCATTTAAATTTATTAATAACTAGGTAGACGTAACTTGGTTTAAGTCAAAACTAATTCTAAAGTTATTAGTAAGTGGGAATCGCTTTGAGAAAGTTTGATCCCGATTGAAAGTTGAAGCGGTAAAATTAAATTTAAGATTTTTGGCACTCTTATAAAGCGATTATCTGAACGCAATTACATAATTTTACTTGTACAGCGTCAGCAAGTGTAAATTAATGAATGAAACACCAGTAAGAACTAAGTGCACTTTCGTGAAAATGTCGCCGGGAGCAAGTTTAACGGAGCGCAACAAGCGTTTACCCAATGTTAAGTGCCTTAAATACATTGTCAGAGCAAACAATTTAAAGATTATAAAGTTTTTCCGTTAAATTCAAGCCGGGCGTGCAAGAAAAACCAAAGTTAAGATAACGGCACCTAGACCGAAACTTTGTCTCGCACAACAGCGACCAGTATTTGTTTTCAAACAAAAGTACCTTTCATTTATGCACAAGTTACTTAAAAGGAAGTAAATTTAGTCTATTAGCGAGGTACTTAGTCGTGAGACTCACTGGAGACTTTCGTTCGTATTTATACGAAATAATGCGATGGAAAAACTTTGAAGGAAAAGGGCGCGCCGACGCTACTCGAGCCTTCGCTCAAATCATTAATTTGCCTTTTGTATAAGCGTTCGCTTAAAAGTTTTCAATTCTGACGGATATTTATTGCGGCTTGAAGAAACTGCTTAGCATGTTGCAGGTGCCAATAACAGGCTTAGATAAGCGATTTTATATTGAAATTCGATTAAAAGCTTTTAGAGTTTAATAAGCATGTCAAACTTTTTCCTCCAACTAATTTCAATTTTAAATAGCTTCTGATTTTTGAGAAAAATTATTTTTAATAAAAATAAGTTTAGATTGTATGTAAAAAAAATTAGAAAAAAAATGATTACCTCACCAAACTGACATCGTTACCAATACAAAAAAAATCCGGCCACTTCAAACTAACAAATCGCCCGCTTTTTCCACAGCCCCCAATAAATCGAAAACGTCAATAGAACAAAATTGCATTCCGCAAAGCCGAAACTATTTCACCCATCTTGAACAAAAATTAAATCTCACCAGCTAGGCCAGAGCCAGAGCCGCGGGATGATTGGCACGGAATAACTTAATGCGGCAATTCCCGGCCTCCATAAATCAAGCCTCTCTCCCCCTTCCTCCCACCACCTACGCGACAGCTTAAATATTTGCGAGCTACTGGCTCTGCGGAGAATCTCTCCGACTTTAAATTTATCGCGACGCCCGCGCGCTCAGGAAATTAAAGAGGGGGGAGGGCGGGGGGCAGATTATGACCAGCGCCCGCGCGCAAGATTCATAGAGAGGAAAATCGTGGGAGGTAGTGTCGCGCTCGCGCGCGGAGGCATAGAAAACAGCGTGTACAAACTTTAACCGTATATTACGGGGCGCTCTTCCCCCTCTCCGCGGCGCTATCTTACGCGACGAAATTAATTTTGAGTGATGCATGGAGGATCGCAAAGTTTTGACGATGATGATCGCTTTTACATTGTTGGACTTTCGTTGCCACGGCCTGAAAAGATTGCGGTCGGTTCTTAATTTCTCGCTTATGATTTATGGGGGATTCTAGTTTTATGATTTAACAGCCGTCGGCGTTTCGAATTAACTTATTAATAAGCTGCGTTAGCCGGGAAGCTTAAACAGCTAAAAGCTTTCACGATTCTTTTTTTTTTTTTTAATTAAGGCTGATAAACGGAATTCTGATTTTTATTCTCTATAGTCGGATAATCCAGTTTCCGCATGTAGGTAACTAGCGCGCAGCACTTCATGCAGTTCAGAGCTTAACACGAGCTTACGGCGCCCGAGCGCTCAGATTAAAGATTGAAGAGTCGGAATGTTGGGAGAATGAAGAAAAGAGTGCGCAAATCTGAATTAGCGGAATTTCCTTTCCGGGAAATAATTTTTTGTTATTTGCGCTTCCTGGAAATCGCATGAAATTTTTTTTATAACTCACGGCAAAAATGGGATAGAGTTTGTTTTTTGATTTTCAGCTTGATATTAATATTAAAATTCGTGGAAGCTACGAACGAATAAATCATAATGAAAGAAAATCTTATCAATGAGCCAATTTTTTTTATTTACATTTTTTATAATCCATACAAGCCCCATAAGTCAACAACATTATAACAAAAAAAATGGAATTAACATTCCACAAACACAAAGCCGCACCTACTAAAAATAACAAATAAATCTTTTCCCTTGAAACCCATATGAAATATAGAATCAGGGCATAAATATTACGGCAGCGCGCGCATCCATCCAGGGGAGGGTGAAAAAAGGTGGCTCGGATCTCACGTGACGGTAAACGCTGAGCTCGCGCACAATATCCAGCTGCGCTTTGTGGTAAAAAGTGCGAACAAAAAATCCGCGAAACAATCCCTCGGAGCGATTGCTTTCACGCGGCGTACGCAAAAAAAAGAAGCGAATCAATGTACACACCGCCCGTTCAATTCGATAAAAGCCTGGGCTCTCGACTTTTCCGATCACCAGAATTTCGAAAGACAAACACTCTTACCAAGACAGCTGCTAAAGCGCCGCCCGGAAGTATTCCGATTTCGCGGGTCGTGCTTGCTTAAAAAGCGCGCTCGTAAGTTTTCATCTTCCTCGAGGGGGCGATCCGCCTTAAAAGCAGTCCCCACCCACGCCACCAGGCAGAAAGGCCATCAGTGGAAAAGCGAGCTCCCGCGGTGTTTGCCTTATAATACCCGCAGCCCCTTCCGTTAATAGAATTCATGTATATATATATGTATATAACGAGCGAGAGGTTTACACCAGTCGTAATAGCCGCTAATGGCGGCCGGATGAGCGCGTATAACTTTTAAAGTCGTGCCGGCGTAAAAGACGCCGCGGCCGGGAGATATTCTCGCATAATGCATTCTCGGCGCGCAAATTAGAGGGCGCGCTCGATATGGAATTTTACCGCGGTTGCAATTAATTCGCGCTCGCCGCTGTGGGTGTGAATTTTTAACAGCGTTCTCTCGCTGATTGGCGAGGGTTGGGGGGACCAACGCGAAATTGAAGAGTTGAAGTAAATAGAGGCTATTTGCGCGCAGGCTCGGTTTTTGAAGCTGACGCGTTGGCGAGTCTCTTTTGCGCGTATATATATATATATATATGTATATATATATATATATATATATATATATATATATATATAT
>JAPYZA010002020.1:0-20045 GCA_030522685.1 Eupelmus azureus
TTCATTCTGCCTTAAAAAGACATCATATCAAGAATGTAGGAATGAAAACAAATTTTTATTGACATATATAAAACAGAATAAATACTCAAGAAGTGATATAAAAAGATCAACATTTGCCAATTTTTGTTGTTTGAAATAATTGTGCACTTCTTATTATTTTTATTTTATCTTCTATTTTGTTTTATAATTAATTTTATTTTATTTATTTATGGAGACTTTTGGGTTTAAAGTCAATAAAAATATCATTTATGAAATAAGAATACCTTCAAAATTGATATAATGTAAAAAGTTAAGGTAAAACAGAAACAAAAGCAAGAAGAAGGACCTAAGTCTCTTGGAATACTCATTTAATTTTCCTTAGTATTTTACACATATTACATCCATGTATGCAGCAATGAGAGAAATGCGTTGATAAAATTTATTGCGAATTTAGGAAAAATTGCTGTTTAATATACTTATACTATGATATACACTCATTATACGAATAATTTTTCCGTACTTAGTGCGCAAAGCTTAAATTTTTGCATATGCTTGAAAAAATACGTGTTTTAATACAACCTTTATGCACGTCATAGGAAAATATTGTGTTCGGTACTCGGAAGAGAAAGCTATTTCAACCTCGTGTGGCATTTTTCACATTTGCTTCGCTCGGGCGTAAAAGTTCGCACGAGGTTAAAATCACTTTCTTGCACTTGTATAAAAAAACTTCTATTTATTATTTTTTTATATACAATTAAAAAAGATTGTCCAAAAACAGCGTTTGATTATTTTAATGAAAACTCGATTTTTCGTATATAAAGAAATATTGACTTAATTTAATCGATTTTAGAGTGCATTAATGTAGATTGTACGTAATAATTAACTTCTTTATCTTGCCTGATATTTTTATGAATGTTTGAATTAATTAATTAAACCAGTTAAAAAGTATGACAAGGTTAGTATCATGTAATGTAAAAATTAAATTTTACTGTAAAATTTATTATCGAATTTCTTTACTGTTATAAGCAGTTCAGTATTTTATTACATCAATGTTTACAATCGAAGATTACTGTGTTGATTGATCCATTCTTTGTAATTAACAAGTTGGGTATAGACAATAGGGTGTCTATTTGATGCACATTTAAAACCCCATGATGTAATTCCGACCAGCTTGCCTTCAACCACAACAGGGCCACCAGAATCACCTTGACAGGTGCTTGTATATGGTGCCGTGGCACAAAACATATTCTTCGTAACCATTCCGGGTGGATAAGAGGTTACACAACCTGCATCACCAAGTACGGAAAGATAAGCTGTCTTCAGAATTTTCGAAGGCGCTCTCTGATTCTATAATTTAAATATACTATTAATTAAACTTATCTAAAATAGCAATTTGAAATCGTTTTATTAAATGTTTTATTCATTTATTAATGAAAAAAACTATGCTACTAAAAATCTTATTTTCTTACAAAATTATAATACTGTATCGATACTTTAAAAGAAAAAATATAAAAACTTACTCCTTCTTTTCCAAATCCGAAAACTTGTGCTACATCTCCAGCCTTTGGAGCCTGATTTGCTATTTCAATTGGTTTTTGTTTTGCATTAAATATAATGGGACCTTGCACCTAATTAAATATTGTATGTTTGAATAGATATAATTAATGAAATTTTTTATGTAGTATATAATTTAACATATTATATAATATATAATAAAATAATACCTTAATCAATGCAATATCGTTATCGAAGTGAGGGTATTTAAAATTTTCATGCATTATATAATAAAGAACTTTATAGCGTTGCCCGTGCCCTTGTACAGTGACACCAGTAAGTATTGATAGATCATTAGTCAAAATACCATTTTCTCTTAATTCTCTTCAAAACAAACTTTTATTTAATTTTTGTCTCTTAAAATTTATAATCATAAATCTGTATATACAAGCTATAATGGAACTTACACGAAGCAGTGAGCAGCACTAATCACCAGATCTTTAGAAACAATTGATCCTCCGCATATCGCCAATTCTCTAACGTAAAGTTGAATCTGCAAGTCACGAACTTACGTTATATTAAGAAATAGTATCAATTTTTATTGATACTCAAACGTTTAGAAGTTTTTAAAGCTAAAAATTATATCAAACCTATGAGAATATATTGTGTTATATTGAATATTTGACTAAAAAATATATTTTAAATTCCAAAATAAGTTTGCATGAAATTTTATTTTAAACTATTTTGATACAAAATTTTTATAATAATATACTTACCAGATATGGTGCAGCTTCTATTTCAGTATATTCACCTCCCACAATCGCATCTTTATTGTCTTCATCGAGATGTTCTAAAAATAAAAAAAATCACATTAACTTTTGTAATAAATACGTTTATTTTTTATTATTATAATATAATATACCTCCTAATATGGTATTTTCGATATCCGGATCATCTAAACAAAATTATAAAAAATAATATTAGTTATATATTTAGATTGGCTTATATAGGATCATCTTTTCCCCAAGCTTTTCAATATTAATATTACATATCCATGATCGATAATATTTGTTATCTTTTTTAATTTATCTTATATTCTTAGTAAAAAAATACCAGCAGGAAAGCAATTCACTCCGACAATAAGAAAGAATAAGACTGCAATCTTTCTCAACATTTTGTTCTATAATCAATAAGAAAAAGTTCTTATGAATATGCTTATATACATACACTAATCCTAATCAGAAGTACTACGTGCATCTGTTATTAAATACTTTATATCACGACAAATAATTTTATTACCGCAAACCTACGTTTTTATGCTTTACGGTAAACGTGAATGTAAAAACATATAATTTACTTTTTGTTTAATTTCAGTTTATGTATATATTTTTTTTTTTAACTTGAATTTTTTTTCAACTAATTCACTGCATTTCTAAGAAGATCATAATTCCAGAAGTATGCAAATTTAAACGAAAGCTCTTAATGTAAATTATAATATGTCGAAGATGAAGTCATCAAATTAACTTATTAAAAAGTAAGAAATTTAACAAATGTGAAGGAAAATGAACTATTAGTAAACGGTTGTAATTTTTTTGTTTTGTGTAAACTTAAAAAATTCAATTTTTTGCTATACCATTTATATGATACGAATTTCCGAACAATAGTCAAAAAGTCAATGTTTTTCGTTTAAAGTAATATATTAATATTACTACTAATAATTGGATAAATCCAGAAATTTTTGCCAAAAACTAAAATGATTTTATTAATCTTTTATAAATTTAGGAAAATTGGCATTCTTTCGGCAATTTCCATACCTATTTTGTGACAGTTATGAACAGAGCAGCTATATATTAATAATTTATCAAAGGAAAATGATTTACGTTCCATTTATATAATTTATTTCTAGTTACACAAATTTAAACATATTTTACCAGTTATTCTTTAAACTTTTTTTAACTACTTATTTATAACGAGTTTCCTTTGTTAAGTACGCAATTTTAAATTAAAATCCGTTGTAGTCGTACAAATGATGCTGATGGTTTATAAAATAAAGAAATAATAGACTTCTTTATCATTTTTAAAATAATTGACTTTGCAATAATACCAAATATAGCATTTAAAAATATAAAAATTTGCCGATATATTATAACGGAGAATTTGGAAATGTTGTAACTTATTTTTATTTAAGTTTAGCACAAAAAACATATACAAATAAATAAAAAAAATTAAATTTCTAAATTTAAAATTACAGATTTAATGTGTCATATCTATAACTTATTTTGTTTATTCTTTGCTCATTTATTATAATAAGAACTATTATTCATAGATGTGGTAATTTGTTAATTGAGTAATAACGATCTTCAACTAGCTAAGTTTTTACAATAACTGGATTATTTAAAAATCGGTTTTCTTTATATTTTAATATTAATTCCGTTTTAAAATTGTTTCTTTGTTGCAGTATAATAGATAAACAATTTAAAGTAAAATAATACATAAAGTGATTACATATTTTTAAGTTAAAAATTAGTATTTAACTATTCACAATAAATATTAAAAAAAATACACGTTTTATTAAATATCAATACATCTACCTATCAGCAATAAAAGCTTTAAAAATTCATGTATAGAACCTACCACACCGCAAGTTTTAGAGTTCAATGATCAAATTTACATAACGAATTCTATACCTCTATATAACTTTTCTAAACCCTCCACCATTCACAATCAATTTCCATTTTCCGCACGCGCATAACTATTCAAACGAATCTAATTCAGCGCGCGCCAATCATCGAATATGCATCGTACCATTCAAGCTCGTAATTAGTTCCGCTTACAAATAGCGCCTACAATAGTACCTCTGCGTGCAAGTGTCACCCAGGCCACTTCCTCTCATAAAACGCTTCTCTGAAAATTTTGAAAAAAATATACTCTAACGATGACGAATATTCGCACTATCGAAATTTCATTCGGCTAGACTAATCACGTGAGAGCAGCAGTCGCGAGGTCTTACGGCATTACCGGCCTATGCGATAATACCGCTTAGTGATTACCGTCTCGCTACCGGGCGAAATTGCTGTTTACGCGAGAGAGGGCGAATACATTGCTCGATTCGATACTCGATACACAGCAATTAAACGGCATGCTGCCGTTTCCTAGAGTCTATTGATGATATATATTCGTAGAGTTGATCCGTGCATGTACCTGTGCAAAAAAATGCAAAGCGCGTGAATAATTGGGAATTATTGAGGAAAAGGATTGGAAGAATTGAATGGAATAGGTAGAGAAAGAGTTGCATGAAGTACTAATACTTGATTTTCAATGAATTTCTCGTGTTCAATAAGGCCGTAGAGAGCGGATGAATAGTTTCGCGATAAAATTACATCAATACAATTGAGAATGAATAAACAACCCGCGCTTAGCTACGACGATCACTGAATTCACTGGGCAATAATGGCTCATGCGTGACTTTGATTGCTAGCACACAATTCATGGAATATTGTTAGGTTGGTTTGAATTGAAGCCCAAAAGTATATATATATATATATATATATAGAGTTACGATATTTTTTTATTTAGAAATTCACAAGGTTCATAATTGTTTATGGTTCTTATGACCGTAATAATTTAATGAACTCAAAATGTTGAGATAAACATTATTAATTCAAGTACAAATGTTTTTTTATTTTATTAAAAAACGATGAGTAATGAAAATTATTTGGAACGAATGAAAAAACTTTTGCCTAATTTTCTTTAAAAATCGTTCACAATTAAAACCTGGATTAATTGTTTTAACTTTTGTTGGAAAAATTTCAAGTACTTTTATTTGTTGAAGTTTTTACTAATTAAAGTGTTTAATACATTCAGATTAATAAATATTCATGATCGAAATAAAGAATAAATTTTGCTTAATTAACTTATGAAATCATATTTTTTCTTCGTTTATTTTTTTATATAAAATTCATGGTTTTTATTCTGATTTTACATTTCAACTTCAATTGTACACCTAAGGCTAAAAAATATGATTTCTTTTTCTAGGTGGAGTTATAAATATGTCGTGCTCGACTGCCCGACCGAAATGGCCAAGGAAATAATCGTCAGTCACGTGAGGAATGTCACCTTGGGCCGGCGGACTTATCACTACCTCCTAAGCGGACTCGTGAGTATCACCGCTCCCATCATATTTTCCAATCATTCCCTCGAAGTCAAAAAACAAAAAACAAAAAATCTCGCTTTCTCAAAATTATTTTGGAAACATCGTTAAACTTTTGCACTTAGGAAAGTAAAATAATGCTCGGCTTTCCGTAACAATTCACTTTTCCAGTTATCCCCACGAGGTAAAATCACCTTTTTTTCTTATCCTCATTTAA
This sequence comes from Eupelmus azureus, assembly GCA_030522685.1. NCBI lineage: Eukaryota > Metazoa > Arthropoda > Insecta > Hymenoptera > Eupelmidae > Eupelmus > Eupelmus azureus. Next base: position 5,841 of record JAPYZA010002020.1, read on the forward strand.
GCGTGCAACGTAAAGAGAGATACGCACGGAAAAATGCAGGGGCTCGTACGTTCTTTGCTTTCGTTTTAATTAAAAAGCTTAACGGGTGCACGCTCGCTGTTAAACGAACGTGAATTTGCGAATTGTATTCAGAGGACTGCAGAGTTCAAGCTCCGCTTGCCATTTACCTGGCGGCGTTGCTTTGTGCCTTTTTCCGAGCACAGAAAAATAATTGTTACGTTTTGATAATATGAAAATTCTCAAAAATAGTTGCTAATATTAAATTCCAACAACACGAGTCGATATTTAAACAGTTTTTAATTTAATCTTGAAACTTTAGGAGTGCATTCAATTTTTTAAATTGAAAAATACTTTATTTATTTTAAACTTTGTAGCTTTTGATAACATTCGAAAATATTTGTTTTAAGATAAAAAATTTCAATATTAACTTTATCCTCTTTAACTTATTAAAAAAAGTGCATCAAAAGTACGAAAATTTAAGAAAACATTGATTTTCGTGTAAAACTAAAATGGAAAAATTCCCAATAACTCATTGAAATCGGATTAAAAACAAATTGCATTCCCCAGAAATAACTTTGCTGGAACAATCCATTCACCTCATTCATAGTGCTTTAATTGGCTCCGATGTTTTAAAATCATACAGAAAATTTAATATCCCGCCGTGTAACAAAACATACGTATAGAAACAGACGAGCCGCGGCACTCGACTGATAAGCCAGCCGAGCTACCCTCGCACCACTCTTCTTTTCCAATTTTTTTCGACGATTGACGCTAATCGGCTTAAAGTCCGAGAGAAAGATTCGATCATGGACTCTTCTCTGCACATGCGCGTATAAAAAGCGAGATGCAGGGTTGAAGAAAAGAAGTAAAAAGCCTCGCGTAGATAAAAAGATTAAAAAATATTCACGTACGCGTTTTCGGAGGAACTTTGAAAATATAGATACGAGGGAGAACGGAGTATAGCGTATTGTTTGAAAATTGGTGAATCGATGGATTGAGTACGAATTGAAATCATAAAAAGTATTAAATAAAATCATGTTTCTGATGTTACGAACATTTATGAAGTAATATAACGAACAAATTAATGATTTATTTTTGATATTATTAATTTATTTAAATGTTCATAATAACATTTTATTTACTCTCATTTTGCATCATTTACTATTTTTTCTTTTATCCATTCTTTAACCACTTTAAAATTTTCCTAAGCAATTGTTTTATTTGTAAGAACGACGTAGGAGAATCTCTAATCCTCTAATACGACGTAGGAGTTCAGGCACATTCCCTTATATCAAATTAAGCACTTTCATCTCACCAAAACATTCGCTCCATCAAACCACTCACGTCCAAAACTACAGATGCCCGCGAACACCACACGTTCATATACCCGCGCACACGCACACACTTACATACACACGCACACGCACACACACACACACACACACACACACACTATATTGACTTACGCAAGTGCGTATACAGTACTAGCAGCACGCGATATCCCAGCACCGTCAAAAGCGAGAAAGAGATATACATATAGCCCCAGTAGTAGTGGTAGCCGTACCTCAGTGCACTAAAGTTTGCCTCGGCATTTCCTTGTCCTGCCGCCGCTGGCCGCTCGCTTAATCAGATAATGGACGACCGCTGGGAGAGCGAGGTGATCGAGTACGGTGCCATCAACATCACCGGGTTCCGCATCGTCGACGCGAGCCGACGCCACGTCAAGGAGTTCCTCGAGGGCTGGCGCCGGCTAGAGACCAGCCAGTTTCCCGGCGCCGCGCGCGATTCCATTTCCGTAAGTATTGCAAGTCTGCCTGCGTGTATGGACGAAAGTTGCTGCTGTGTGTTGGTTGAAAAGTGTATCGAGGTTTTCTCGCGCGCGGGCGTGACTGCAGAACGCCGCTGGCTCGTCGGCCTGCCTGCCTCACTGTAATTCTTTGTGTGCAGGCGAAAAGAGAGGGATGCATTCTTTTGATTCTTTTTGTTAAAAATTGTATACGTTGAAATTGGAAATGTTAAAATTTTTTAACTGATGACGTAAACATTTTTATTAAAATTTCTTGGAGAGAATATTCAAAACTGAAATGAAGGACTACGCCAAAATGGCTGTACCAACGAACGTTAAAAGCCAGTATTTCCATTCAATTTCAAAATGTCTTCTCTTTTTGTCTCCGCACTCACCCGTTCCTTACTCCCCATTCGAATCCACTGACTTCGCTCTGGCCTTGTACAAAAGAGCCGAGGCCAGCTCGCGGAATCGTAAAATTCCGGGCAAAATTTCGCAGAGAGCAAAATTCAATGGCGAAATTTGCCCAAATACGATCCCCATTCAGCCATAACCGTTCCAAACTATTTTTGCCCGCCGCGCGATCGAGGCGAGGAATGACAGTAGAAAACGGCGCGCTCGTACATCGCGCGACGAGCCTGCATACACTCCCTGTATACCAGCGACAATTACCAGAAGCCGGCGAGCTTTCCCCTCCTGAATACGAGCACGCGCGCATAAAGCGCGAATCTCCGTCCCTTTTCGGCGAATGGACTATGAAAATTTACCTACCCGCGTTATATTCAAAGGGGGACGTAAAGCCATTGAATGCGGGCCCGCGCTGCACCTCGTAAGCTTACATTAGTGCAGCGCGCGCCAACTTTTTATACGCGCCGAAGAACGGAGCCAGCACTTTCGGCCCATCGGCCCGAGCATTTTTAAACGCTCATGGCGTTAGTTACTGCAGCGAGCGAGAAAAGCTCGACGTATACTCGCGCCTGGCGAAACAAGCTCCTGTGCTTTTAAATCGCCGCGGCGATTCGCGCGCGGGTTTATTCGTGCTCGTGATTTTGAATGTTCTTTTCTGCGCTCGAGTGTGTTTTTAATTCTTTGGCAGTACGCACTTTTATTTTCAAGTGCCGCTGTAGGCTGTTTGCTCTATTAAGGCGATACGGGAGGTTCTTTTAAAGATTCATTGTACCGTGGGTTTCAAAACAAAAATATAGTAAAAAAACGTATTTAATTAAAGGGGAGAGCGGGGCTAGATGACACACGATTAATATTTTTATTTTTTTTTAATATTTGCCTCGGAAAATTAAATTTGTGCCTGAAAATCATTATGTGTATTAACAACGCTACGTCTTGCCTACGGAATATCAAATATTACCTAATACTAAGATTAAATAGTTTATTACGTATAACTGAACTTTGATCTCTGCGTGTCAACTAGCCCCGCTCTCCCCAAGCAACCATACATACAAAAACGATATAATAATATAAACCTTTCTATATAAATATAAATATAAATTCCATCATACTCCTCTTTATTTCGTTTATCCATCCCAAACAACAATAACCTTCAGCAATATCAAAACACAATTCCGCGCCACTTACTATCGCATCTCCCAACGCGCGTCCAAGCCCACGCGCGAATGAATCAGTGTAGCGATCGATCTCCCAGGGACGATCAATTCTCATCCGTTAGCATTCCGGACTTCTCTGCCCAACAGGCGCAGGCGGCCCTAATGTACGACGCTGTGTTCGTGCTCATCGAGGGCCTGAACAAGTTCGTGCGAAAGAAAACCGACAAGAATAATCAGAGACGCACGAGCAGCATCCAGCAGTCGAACGCCACCTTCGACTGCAATTCCAATCACGGCTGGGTCTCGCACTGGGACGACGGCGAGAGGATTGCCAAATATCTGCGCAAGGTAAGGCTATGTTTCTGTGACTATATAGCTTTGAGCCTCCGGTTGAACAACGCAAATATCGGATAGTTTCGCCGCGACGCGCGCAGGCTGTCGGAGTTATTTTGTCATTAGGATATCGGTGGTTTTCGGGGACTGTGAAATTGATATTGAGATTTTGAGGGGGTGAGGGTGGGTGTGAGAAAAGTTTGATGGCGGTTTGATTCTTTAAGTTTGTTTGGGATTTTTTATTGGTATTGTTTGTAATTATATAGTAATGAACAGTATACAATTAAAATATTTGTATGATAAGTGTAACTAAAATGTGAAAAAAAACGTTATTAGCATATCAAACGATACAAAAATTATTATTGCATTATTCTTTGCATTCTTCTAACTAAAATTAATCTTTGTTAAGTTTAAAATCCATAAAACATCAAGGATACCTTAAAACATTGAAGTTTATAAATTTTTCAATCCTTTACGAACAGTATAAAAATTATAAGAAAACAGTAAATGCATCGATAACAAAGCGAGCCGGGCACTCAAACAATTATTTTGAAAGCAAAATATCAGAGAACAAAGCCCGGATTCTCGCAGACGGAATCGCTTCAATCGAATCCGTTGCAGCGAGCAAGCGCGCACATCTCAAGAAAGAGAAAGAACCAGCTCTTCTCTTCCGCGCTGCAAGACCCCCCATACATATCCTTGCGCGCGAGCAATACGCTATGAAATAAACATATATACACGCGGAGCCGGGGTGCAGGCTTCAACTCCTGAAAGGGTACTGATTTATGCAGGAAGACCGAGGTATTGCCTTGGCCTTTTCGCAAAATTTGATTTTGCAGCCTGACAGCGTGGAAACTCGTCGTCGCGCCCGCACGAAACTTTGCCCTGGCTGCCGTCCTTCCTCCCCCCTCCAGCAAAGCTGTTTCTTTCCCCCCTGTAGAAGAGGGGGGGGGGAGAAAAATTTTAGTTCCGGAGGAAAAACTTTTCAATCGAAGCCCGAACACAATCAGAACGGAAACGTTCCTCCGCCGCGCGCGAGCTCGCGGATGCCTATGTATAGAGCGACGCTTTTTCTTCTTCAATTTGTGAATTTTCGCTGGAAAACAATGCACGCGTCGAATATTGGTGGGGAGGAAGGGCGCCGGCAGCTTTCTTCTCTTTCATAGGAGTACACAGGCCCGGAAATTGACTCGATTGAAAATAAGCGAACTTTGCCGTTTTTTCGCCCACGGTTTTGCTGCCTTTTTTTCGGCGGGCCTCTCCTTTAATTGAAAAAGTAGGCTAACTTTATTTCAGCCCGAGCGTGTAAAAATAGTTGGAGCCGCTCGTTTTTTTTTAGGTTCGGCGAGCGCTACGTTGAAGTTTTACTAATTTTGAAAAAGTTTCGGGCTGGGGGAAGTTTTTTATTAGCTTTTTTTAGCGCGTCTGTGTATTAATAATTATTAATCCAATTAATTTTTATAGATAATTTTTTATAACAAATCTATCAATTATAAAATACAAACTTATTTTACTGCTTAATATAAGGTTCCGAAGCCCAAATATTTATCTAATTAAAAAAAACCAACGGCCCTTACCTAATTACTTCAATCCCTCACGCAATATCAGTCATAAACCACCAAAGAAACTCCATGCAGAGCCAACCCAACGCAGAAAAATAAATAATACTAAGCATATCGCGTCGGCCCCTTAGCGGTGTGAACGAGCTACTTAACAAACGTAACAAGGCGGGGGTGTGTGTGCGCGCGTGCCGGCGGGCGCGGTGCGGCGCCTCGGCGACTAAGAAAATGATTTTCACCCTCCCCCCCATGCTGAGAGTGCCGCCTGCGGCTCTCCTTTTTGTTTCGCGGGAAGTACACGCTGCGCGCGCCTCGTCGTTCCCCCGACGGATATATACGCGAGCGCGCGACGTCTGCGGCTGACGCTAATTGGCGTTTCTTCTGCGCCGCCGGGATTCCCCTGGCCTCTCACGCAGCCGCGCGAGCGCAGAGAGTCAAAGAATTTTCTCGTGCAGCGGAGCGGAGAGGCGCGGATTTTTCGGAAAAATTTTTCGGCTCCGCGCGTCAGTCACAGGGGCTAAAGAATTCCGGAGGATATGTGTCGAGGACGCGGCTGAATGCAGATCGGTGAACTTTTTTAAATTCGCCGAGGGAACGAGGTGAAAGAGAGGGAGAGAAAGAGAGGGAAAAGTTGCCCGGAGTTTTCGGGGGTGGATTTTATACCGGAGAGATTGGAAAAATTGGAAGTTCTCCCTGTATTGAGGAAAACAAATTTGAAGTGATGATCGAGAGAAGTAATTTTATTTCACGTCAGAAAAATTATTTGTAGCTGAGGTATTGGAATTTATATTGATGTTTCTAGACGTAAATAAGTGAAAATGGCAAAAATTTTATTTACCTGCGAAACGGATTTTATGCGATAGAAAGAATTCTTTCATATTGTCGAAGATTTTTCAGTTTCGCCGGGTGAGAAACGTGTTTTGTGTTAAATCAAGTCTGTATTTCAAATAAAAATTTTTAAGTTTTGACGCTCAAACGAAGTAGAAGTATGAAAGATACAATTCTTTATTTAAGCTACAGGTATGCGCAGGATCTTTACGTCTTGCAATATCCTATATCTTCTTAAGAAGCCGAATAGTTTTTGAGATTGCTTCAAGAAATGCGCATAAAAGTTAAAGTGTCACATTAAATCCGGGGACACTTTTATTTTCTCGCGTAATTCATCGATTTAACCTAATAAAATGTTAGTCGTACGTGAAATGACGTGGCGCGCGGTAGAAATGTTAAAATAAAAAAAAAAAAAAAAACAGAGGCAGAGAAAGGCGTAAGAAGTGGCTTTTAAAAGGAGCGCAGTAGAGAGACCCTTTTTATGGCGGAAAAGTGTCGATACTACGAATCCGGGCTCGTAACAACAAGAAAAATCGCGGGCACTCACGCTACGGTTCACCCCTCCCCCTTTTCTTCGTACCTGCTCGTCTATTGAGCCGTTTCAAGCCGACCTTTCGTTCGATTTCCAGGTGGAAATAGAAGGACTCACCGGCCAAATTAAATTCAACAACGAGGGCCGACGCGAAAATTACACCCTCGACGTCGTTGAGATGACGGTCAATAGTGCACCTGTAAAGGTAATTCTTTTCTTCTTTATGTGTTCTTTCCAGGAAGCTTCAATTTATTTGTTGTTAACTAGAGATTTAAGAACTTCGTGCGAATAGCTTTATCGTTAATTTCTGTTGTAATCAATAGTGTAGTTGTAATGAAACAATGCATTTAGTATTCCATTTTTTAGAAGATGTTACAAAAGATAGAAAATTAGTAAATGACAACAGTTTTAGTATTAATATTACTACTATTTAAATGAAAATAAATTTTGTTTCTAGGTTGCTGAATGGAGAGACGATTCTGGATATCACGTTGTACCGTCTAAACGCGATCGACATCCCAAGTCTGAAATCTTAAAAAACAAAACTTACATCGTAACTACAATTGTTGTGAGTAATTTGTTAATTTATTCATCTTTTTATCAAGAATATAATTTTAATAAAAAAATATTTCATTTATAATTTAATAGGAAGAACCGTACATTATGGAGAAAAAATTTGAAAACGGTAGACCACCTGAAAAAATGAAAGAAAAGGACCGTTACGAAGGATACTGCAGGGATCTCGCTGACCTCATCACTAAAAAATTAAATATAAGTTGTAAGTAATTTAAATTTTAATAATTTTGCTTAATACTCTTAATTAACGCTGTCATGGCTTTAAAAATTTCATATACTTAAATAAATTTATTGTGGAACATTTTGAAACTTTAAATTAAAATTTTTTATAATTCTAAAATTTTTATAAATAATTAAAAATTTTTACAGTAAACCTAATTTAAACAAAGATTATTCCAATGGAATTTTTCTATAAAAAAAAATTGTTCCGAAAGGAGAAAGAATTTTCGCATCATATAGCAAATGAAAATCAAATTAATATTACGCTAAATTCTAGTTTAATCTTCAATATAACTATTTATAAAAGTCACTTCCATTCCTCCGGATTTATAATAAAAAAGTTTCCTTATACATTAAATCCCATTCTTTCGATTAAGATTTCCAATAATAGTCTAAGAAACCTATGCCGCATCAATAATTCTACATTTTTTTTTCTCTGTCTCTCTCTCTTCCAGGGGACCTGCAGATTGTGAAGGACGGGAAATATGGCTCGGAAAATCCAGATGAGCCCGGAGGCTGGGACGGCATGGTCGGAGAACTGATCAGAAAGGTAATTCACTCAGGAAATAATGACGCGTGATGCCCTGACGCTCCTCCTATTTGCAATCTTCATAAATTAATGAAGACGTCTCGCGACCCCCTCCTGAATTTCAACGAAAATACGAGTCAGACCCGTGCCATAAAAATGGGAAAGAATGTATTTTCATTCTCCCATAGGACTAGGAAAAAACGGAGATTATATGGGAAACAGCTTTTAGCTTCAGATTACCGGAAACCAACCCCGAAAAATTCGGACGTGTCGGTAGAGAGAGAGAGAGAGGAATAAGGCGAGTCTCTTTCTCGCTCGCGGATCAAAATATTGTTACGCTCGCGCGGGGGTGGGATATTTGATGGGCAATTTCGTGAGCTAATTTTCATTTCTGGATTATAGGGTGAAATAATTGTAAATTGTAATGACTTGCTGGAATTCTTTTTCGATCTATAAGGAATATATTTATCCGAATGAATAGCATGAACGATTATCCGAATAAATAGCTTTCCATGTGAACTAGTTGGAATTCAAATCTCTGTTATTGTTTTAAAGCATTTCATTATTCAAAATATTATAATATTGCATATGCCATGGATAAACATACTTGTAGAATTATATTAAAATTCATTAGGATCAATATTAAATAAAAATTATTACTGCTATTATTTATTTATTATGTTTGAAACATAAATTAAATATTGTGATTATTCATAGAATCAGAATAAAACGTACAATATATCAAAAAACATACGTACTAATTTTCGAGATACCTGTATAATACTAAACAAAGCCAAATAACGATTGTTTTATTATAACCATTTTCATATTTAATTTGTAATTACTATTTCCGTTATTTTGATAGTCAACTCAATACCAATAATATCTGTAAAGCAACAGTTAATAATAATATCTGCCATTTAAATAAACAGTGAATTCATTTTGCTTTCTTCGGTATCAAAATGGTAAAATTAACTTTAATCGTGTGGTAACTACTAAATTTGGATTTTCATAAACAAGTCTATAATACAAAGTTGTATATCCAAAGGTACTTAAAACTTTATATGTATGGATTTTCAAAATAATTTAATCATTCAAAATTAAACTCGAAATATATTACTTCAAAATAATATGGGAGAAATTGCATTTAGAAATTTGAACAGGAGAAATCCATCTATAATTTGTGACATTCGCCCACGTAATAAGCTTAGCTACAGATTATTGGAAATCCTGAATTTGAATGTGGGGCGTAAAGGAGCGAAGCTAGGCGAATATTGTACTCTGTAATCTCACCATTATCTGAAATCTCAGCATTTGAATCAGTAATAATTTTGGATCGATCAAAGTATGCTAGATTGATATTATTGCAGTTCATGTTAATAATCACTAATAGGCAACTCTCATAAAATAATCTGATAAAATGTAAATTTGACATCTAAATTTTCGTTTCCATTCGCTCCAAATTACAATTTTTACTTGCTATTTATATGCCACGCTTTTTAATACACATAAAAAATATCACATCTACGTGCAAGTCACACAGATGCTTTACAACAACAATCCAGTTTTTATTCTCCATTAAATCTCGCGACAGGGAATTGAGGCAAAATTTCGAGAAGGAAACCAATAATAATTCTGAGCAATGAAGCCGTAATGACGGTCTCAGCTCGTCCAGCTTTCATATAATAATACATAAACGAGAAATATGAAAGAAAAGTGCTCTCGTCACGTGGAAAGCTGCTAGAGTTCTGTGTCCCCGGAGTCGAATATTGATCTGTGGGAGGCTACAGCTGGCTTAGCCGGATACCGGCAAGAAGCTGTTTTATCCGGTGGTTCACTACGGCCTATGGATGTTCTCGAAATTCACGACAGATGCCTCAAGCTTGCAAGCTTTCGGAGAGGTCGATTGTCGCTCCATCTGTTGATTAGACGTTTAACTAAGCCGTTTGACCTCCTGTTTTAGCATCCGTGGAAAATGATGTTATTGACTTTGCATGTTAATATTATCAGTTGATATTAAATATATTTTTTTAATACTTTGTTTTAAAATTGGATGATATTTTTAAAATTTGCATTGAAAAGTATTTAAATACAATGCGTATATAAATCTTCTCTTATTATCACACATCGACCTATATTTTTATTTTATTTTCAACATGTAATCACTATTTATCACGTTATTTTATTTTCAATTATTCGCATAATTTTAAACATTAAATCATACAAATACCTTTTAACATGACACTTTTTTTAAAATGAGAAATAATGCTTTTTTAGGAAGCAGATATTGCCATCGCTCCAATGACGATTACATCGGAGCGCGAAAGAGTAATCGACTTCAGTAAGCCCTTTATGTCTCTCGGCATCAGCATCATGATTAAGAAGCCTGTCAAGACAAATCCGGGCGTCTTTAGCTTTCTTAATCCGCTGAGCAAGGAGATCTGGGTCTGCGTCATCTTCTCCTACATCGGCGTATCGATCGTACTATTCATCGTTTCTAGGTACAATGACTGATTTTTAATACTCATCCACCATAATGCACCCAACCATCTCCACAAAAATATTAGAAAACTTGCATTTCTTAATCCTTCGTAACGTCCCTTCCTCCTCCTTCAATCTTCAACATATCAAAAATCACTTTCTCATGAAAAAATCTACCAACGCAGATTTTCACCGTACGAATGGCGCGTCCTAACTCTGGGCACGAGCCGAGATCCCAGCCTTGTCTCGCGAGATGGCACGATGCAGCATTCTCACGGGCCGCAAGGCTCGCCCCACGGCCAGCACACCAGCATGGCCAATGACTTTAGTATTCTGAATAGCCTGTGGTTCGCGCTTGGCGCCATTATGCAGCAAGGCTGCGACATCTCGCCACGGTGAGTGTTTTTTTATGTTTTTGTATAATTGTGTATTTGATAAGGTTGTTAACCATGAGTTGTGAATTATCAGATTTGAGGATAGTTTGAGTATTGCATAAAGAAGGTATTTTTTTTACCGCTTTGCACATGTGAAACACGCGGTAATGAACGAGCTTTTGGTTTTGAAGATTGGCCTGAACGATACTGAACTCTGCAGAAAGTCATAATCGTAGAAGTTATAAAAGTCCCGCGGCTACGGAGTTCTGAAAGTTCTTTAGTTTCTTAGATCAAAGGCAAAGGCGAAAGGGGTGAATTGACGGAACGCTTTGGAGTTAATGAAGAAGCCTTAAATACTGTTCTGAGTTAAAGAACCTTTCTTCCATTTACGTTTTTGGATTTAATTATTAAAATGGTTAGCAATAAACTAAAAGCTTGCAATTAATTTTCATTTATCAAGCGTAAAACTGGTTTATTTCTCAGATTAATGCAAGTACTAGAATGCTGCTTTAAAGAAAATAAAGTAATCTGCTACCGAAATGAAATTTCACCTTTGAAAACCATATACCCAAAGAATTTTGACAAATTATCATTGCTAAATAACCTGTGTAATGTAATTAATCTTTCTATTTTAATAGAGCAAATAATAATTATTCATACAAAGTACCAAAAGAAACTGCTAAATTAACCGTTGCAGTCAGCCGGATCGTTCATTCTCTCGGCCGGGAAAAACGAAGATCCCAACCGATCTCCTCTCCAAAGTCCATACTCCGGAATCGGCTTCCCGGGAGCACAAAAGACTTTAACCCGGTTAACGTTCGGCAGCGCTGGGCGCTATTTAATAATGAGAATTTGCATAAAGCGTCTCGCGCCCAAGAAGAACGAACATAAGTAAGGAAAGAACGGGAGAAGAGACGGGGGTCGAAAATTTACAATTCATATCGTCGCCGCGAGAATATTTGAACCATTAATCAACGTGAGGAGGGGGGGGGGAGAGGGGTTTGGAGAGAGGTTCGGGCTCTCACGTTCGCCGGGGTCCGAAATGTAAATTAATCGCGCGCGAGCCACGGCGAAACGAATCCAAAACGTGCGACGACTGCTGCATAGAGATTCTTCTTTCGATTTCCTCCTATTGCAGTTGAATTTTTTTTTAAGATTATTGATGAAAAAGTAGCGATACTGTGGGCATTGGTAGAATCGTTTTTACAAGGAATATTCGGCAAAGTTTATCGAGTAACTTTTTTATAATATGAGCTTATATCGGATTTGATTTAATTTGATAGATTTCTTTGATTTGAAAATAGAAAAAGTTGTGTAAACGTAACCTGAATAACAGAAACAGCAATATGCACATATTGACAAAGAAGCTTATATTTAAATTAATTAAAATTGATTTTGTTAATTCTCAATAATAATGAATTTAATTTGATTTATTTTTGCATATACAGTCAACATTTATTAAACAGCAACATGTTAAATAATTATTAAAATAATTATAAAATTAATGAATTTACCGTCCCTTATTATGATTAAATAATTTTAAAATCATCTCGAATGATTTTGTTTACTTTATATGACTGTTCGAAAGTTCAAGTACACAAAAGACCGTACTGCAATTCACATCCATCAATCTTATGTGCATCAAACCAAAAATTAAAATCGTAAATAATAAAAGTGACTTATTCCATTCTCTCAGATAGTAATCCATAGATTAAAAATACATTTTATAAAATATATATTATATAAAATAAATTTTATAAAGTTGTAAAGGGTTTAAGGGTCGTAATATTTTACGTACCCGAATGAAAGTAGTAAATCTTTTTCCACGATAAATAATCCAATAAAACTTTTATTACCCAAAATTTAACTCCCACACAAGCCAAGGTCATTTTAATAATGTATAATAAAAAACAAAAAACAAAAGAAAAAAAATATTAAATTATTCGTTACCCTAACATTTATTCCACTCTCGCCTAACGCAGATCCATCTCCGGCCGCATAGTGGGCAGCGTCTGGTGGTTCTTCACGCTCATCCTGATCTCGTCGTATACCGCCAATCTCGCGGCGTTCCTCACGGTCGAGCGCATGGTAACGCCCATCAACTCACCCGAGGATCTCGCAGCCCAGACTGAGGTCCAGTACGGCACGCTGGAGCACGGCTCTACCTGGGACTTCTTTAGGGTGAATTACGATCTAGCTTTCTCTCTCTCTCTCTCTTTCGCTCTCTCTCTCTCTCTCTCTCTCTCTCTCTCTCTCTCTCTCTCTCTCTCTCTCTCTCTCTCGCTCTCTCTCTCTCTCGCTCGCTCGCTCACTTGCGCCTTTTTATCGCTCGCTGCGGTGAAGTTTACGATTCATTTTTACGTCGCTACTGGGTAATGAATGAAGAGTATGGGATTTTTTATATTGAAGAGTCTTGTTAATAATTTTAAAAGTGTTGGAAGCTTAAATGAGATGAGTATTTTTATACTTACAATATTTTTTATGGAGTAATTTTATGCAGTTTTAATAATGTAAAAATATTGCGGATAAAGACTTTTTTTGCAGAACCGGTTAGCTTATTCAATAAATGTTTAAATCTGACAAGTGAAACGCTTTAAATAATGCGATTTCAGATTTTGATCGGATTAAAAGAATCGACTATTTTTCATGATATAATTTTACAGACAGCTTTAAAACCCAGTACTCTTTTTTCCAATAAAGACATCAATATTTTACCAATAAATACACAAATTATAAATTTCTCACTAAAATCCCCCTTAAATTTACCAGAGGTCGCAAATCGAGCTCTACAAGCAAATGTGGCGATTCATGAACGAGAACAAGCAGGTCTTCGTCAAGTCATACGACGAGGGCATCCAGCGCGTAAGGCAGAGCAAGGGCAAATACGCCCTGCTGATCGAGAGCCCGAAGAACGACTACATTAACGAGCGGGAGCCCTGCGACACTATGAAAGTCGGCCGGAATCTCGATGCCAAGGGATTCGGTATTGCAACTCCGCTTGGCTCGCCGCTCAGGTAAATTAAATTTAACGAGCTTTTTGCGCCCCCGAGCTTCGAAGCTGCGCTTTTCTTGTACGCTGCAAATGTTTGCGGCGATAAACATTTTTTGAAAACTTAGCTTTACGCTCTTGGCACGATTACAAGTTCGTTGAATACCTATTATTTCTTACGCTTGCTGATATCATTACAAGCTCGTTGAATATTCAGTTGCGATTAAGTTTCAATTTTGGAAAACGTCAGACTGTGAAAGTATCGTTTTAATGAACGTATTTTGAAATAAAAAGAGTTAATCTGCTGTGAGCTTTTCTATTAACACAAAAAATACTATTTATAATTGTTGTATAATTGTTCTGATTGTTCATACGTATTTTTAAAGTACAAACGAACTATTGTTCAGTACAAAACTTTGACTTGTTACCTTTAGTTT
>JAPYZA010002021.1:0-11092 GCA_030522685.1 Eupelmus azureus
CAAGAACCAAGTCAAAGTGGCTTTAGAAGAGCTATATTATCGTGTGCATAATTAAAACGTAAAAACTCGTCTGCATCTTCACGGATCGTTACTTTGCCGCTGCTTTCAAGTTTTAACGAGTCGTTTCTTACAATTAGCATTTTTATTTCTGAGTCGTTTAAAAGCGCGCACCCAGATTTGTTTTTCTCAGCAAGTTTCAACATTACAATATAGTTTGAATTTTACGTTAACAATTAATCTATATATTTATTATTAGATATAAGTAACACTCTATTTAATACTAAAAATTCTAAACACCACATGAAATCCACAGAGATAGTATCAACCTCGCCGTGCTGTCTCTAAAGGAGAGCGGCGAGCTGGCCAAACTGATGAACAAGTGGTGGTACGAGCGCACGGCGTGCAGACACGGCGACAAGCAGGACACGTCGAGGAACGAATTGTCACTCAGCAATGTCGCCGGAATTTTCTACATACTAATCGGAGGTCTTCTGCTCGCGCTCGCCGTCGCCCTCGTGGAATTCTGTTACAAATCTCACACCGAAGCCACCAGGGCAAAGGTAAGCCTCTGAATTAATCGACTTTCTCAGCATACTGATGAGAAATGATTATCCTTTGATCAATGATGCTAATTATAATAATTTTTATTTTTAAAGTAATATATGTAAGAAGAATATTTTCAAAACTTTGATTTTCCATAGTTAATTATCGTGAATTTTCATCAGTATGAGTAATTGTAACACAGACGAAACACTCCACTATTTTGCCCAACGTTTCCTCTGTGCTTGCAAATTATCAACCCCAACGACGCCTTCATAACTTACAAGCTAACTGTAAATTAAGAAACTAATGTTTTAGATTCCTCTGTCGGACGCGATGAAGGCGAAGGCGCGCCTGACGATCGGAGGCGGTCGAGATTTCGACAACGGCCGGGTAAGTCCGGCGACAAGCCACTGTCGTAATTCGCTTACACATACGCATAATCGCGCTTCATAGCGGCTAACATTGACATCCAATAACATATTTTCATCATTCTAAAACTACTGACTTAAAGTATACGAAAACAAATTTTTATGTATAAATTATGTATCGCGAGCCCCGGCGCTAAAAGAAGTAGTACGAACGAAACTTCTAGTGATCGAAGAATCCTCAAACGAAAGTAAACTTCTTTTCGCGCTGAGCCGGTGATTGACTATATAATCACACTTGTAACTACGTGTATAGACTTACATGAGCTTGGCATGCAGTTAGCTGAGTAAACTTTGACGCTCCTCTCTTTCTGCCGGCACTTGACGGGGCCGACAGGTGATTCGCCTCTTAGTCAAGTGGCGGCTGATAGGTAAAGCAAACATATATGAGAAATCAATTATCGTGTCATAAGGTTCAAAAGTGTGTTATTTTATGGCAAGGGTTGATGCACTGATTACGTTTGAGTTTGTAAATATTGAAAAAAACGTACATAATTGAGTTGGAAAAATCTTTTGAAATAATATATTTAAAGCTTTTTTAGTTGTAATACTTTTATAATTTTTATTATGAAAGATTATTATTATTATTATTATTATTTCTATTATTAAAGATCATTGTAACTGATTATTATTTTTTTGATTATTATTCTTACAGATTTAAGTATAAATGCGACATAGAATATCTTAATATGTAATTACAAGCATTTTATGATTTCCTATCAATCATGTTTAACAATGAATAGTTTGTAAAAGTATACAATTAAAAAATTGATTTAGTGAAAATTAAAATGATCATAATTTTGATATGATTACATAAATGCAAAGATTGACTTCGTAATTATTATACTTACCCTTTAGCTGCTTTTCAACTATGTACAAACCTGTAAATAAGTAATTCTCATAGAGAAAATATATAGTCTGTAGCGAAATAATCAGTGCACTAACTTAAAATCATATTTAAAAAATCTACATTATAAAATATCTGCATTAAATAATTCTAACTAATAAATGGGAGCTTTTAACTGACGTGCATCTGGCTGGATGTTTCGTCTTTTTCATAAATATGTATATCCATATATTTTTACACCACTTTATATACATAAACATATTCTTCTATCTCAATCATCCTGCTCATCGTAATTTCATATACCTTTGATTTTGCCATCTCTCTTTTAGTTAATTTTGCTGCTCATTATTAATTAATTATATTAGATATTATTTATTTATTATTTAATTTATCGCATTTGATCATTCGTCTTACAAACATGATATCTCTGGTAATGTGCGCGAAACAAAAAGGCTAAACGTAGAGAGCTGTGCTATCGTTTTCGTTTTACTTTTTGTTTCTTGTCTCTAGTGGTACGGACTGCAGAGTTAGACGGAGGATGCATGCGCCTTGCCCGGGACCATAAGTGAGTACTCGCCCTTGATTCAGTGCCGCCCCTGTATATATCCTTTTATTTGCTCGTACAATCACCCTAGGCCCACAACTAACTGCCCGCATAAAAGCGCCAGGCAGAAGCTTCTTCTTTGTTCTTTGCTTTCATTTACGTCTTTTTTTTATATTTAAATGATTACCTAGTTTCGCTCTACCGTTGTTATCTGGAGTTTCGTTGCATCGTGAGCCACTTGTACGTTTTTGCTTCGTTCTTTTGTTCGAGGAGTGCCGACATGACATAGACAATTGAGCTTTGATATTTTTAATGCGCAATCTTGAAATTAAAAAGCAGTTGGTATTTTTTAGATAAGAAAAATAATGATGAATTTTTATACATAAAAGCAATAATTTCATATAATTAATTGATTTAAATAAAATTTTTCTTATAAGTTATTATGTGGATACGTTTTATTCTTGTCATGTTTTAAAATTACGAAATATTTTTTATTTTTCGGTACGAATCATCTTGACATTACTAAATAAAAATAAGCAACTTTCTTGCACATTTCTTAAAATAATTTTTATAAATATCATAATTTTCAAAGTAATCTTTCTCTTTAAAATTATTAAAACATTGAAATTCTTCTAAAATTTGCAATAATTTTAAATATAATGCCTAATCTTTTAAAAATGTATCCATAGTTTGCATGTTAAAGTAATGAATTCGAATAATTTGCATGAGTAATAAATAAGTTAAAGAACTATTTGAAAGTTTTATAACATTTAAAATTTATATTAGTTCGAGTTAGTTTTTCGTAGAAAGAAAAATAGATAGTAATTGTGAGACATTGTAAGTAATAGTATTGTAATACTATTAACTATATTAAAAAGATTCAAATAAATTAACATGAATGATTAAGTAATTATATTGATCTAAATTTTATCATATCGTAATACAGACAATTTCATTTCAAAACCCAAAAACTTGAATAAGTAAATGTAAAATAAAAAAGATTTTGACATAATGTAAATACACCACTTATCATCTTAACAGACAAATTACACAATCGTCTTAAAAATTGCGTGCCAAAAACACTTACATCGCAAAAATTCTTTAATCCGCGCTATCGAGCTTGTCGCGTGTGCACTTTCTTTTGTTCTTACACCTCCTCCATGGCCATGTCTCTCTTTCAGTCTTTCGTTGTCCCACTAAATGGCTTGCGGTGCACGAAGTGCTGCATGGCTTTAATCCAATGACATAAAGCTTTTTGCCTGCAATATAAGCTGCGTTTGTGTCTTCTTCTAGTTGTATGAGCTTAAACAAACAATTACACTGTTACACTTTGAAGCAAGAACTTATTTTCGGAACATGAAAGTAAACTGATTTATGTCTACGAAAATTTAAAAATATGTTTCTTATTTTCGTGAACATCGCAGTGATTTACAGAGTTTGTTAACAAAATTTTTACATCATAATTTACGATTTACGTGTTACTTTAACTAATATAGTTCTAGAGGCAAAAAGAAAGTAACCATTTCTAAAAATAATGCATTCATTAAAGAAGTAGTTACTTTTAACATATTTCTTTTTAATTATCTTCTTTTGAAATATATTCGCTTCAAAACTGCGTTTTATGATGTAATAAGTTTTAAATTGTATTGCTGTAATTTTTCTGCTTATTAGCATTCATTTATTCACAAATTAAATTAAAACTTCTAGTTTTATCATAAAACATTTTTAGATTTTTTAAGATAGCAAAGAGTTTAAGCTCTTATTTTATTCATGTTAAAAAAACAACGAATATAGTTTACAAAAATTAGATTCTTTATTAAATTTCTAATAATAATTATCTTGGTAAAAATAAGAAATTCAATTTACGTATTTTACTATTATGCTTGGTAAGTATCTCTAAGGTATGCATACAAATTGCAAACTGAAAACATTTTATAAGACAAAAATTATTAAATGCAATATATTAAAAAAAATTAAATCAATTTGTAAGTGAATTAATCAAAAATGAAAAAAATATTATAAACTCATTTTTTATGAGGTTTAATACCATGTTGCAGTTGAGATACTTACCAGGTATTTATATTGAAAAAATCATAAATGTTAAATAGTACGTTTTCGTCAGTAAAATATTTCTTTCAGGAAATCACAAAATTAATATTAAATAAAACTCTTAAAAAATCTGAAAAAAGAACAAACTTATAAAATCTTACCGCTTACAAAAATAACGCAGGCCTCTCCTCCCCGCCCCAAACTCACCCACTGCCCCCACAACCAGCACAACCCAAAAACCACGAACTAACCAAAGCTCCGTCCGCTTTCCAGTATTACGCTCCAGCGAATGCGATTGGCAATGCCGAGGCCGACCAGGTGCACAGCAATACTCACACCCAGGTCTAATAAGCGTGGCCAGCAGCAGCCTGGGCACCATAGCCGAGAGCAGCTGCTCGCCCTCGGCGACGCCGCCGCCCTCGGCCCTGCCGACGCCCCCGCCGCCCCCGCCGCGCAGGCCGCCCCGGCGCAGCGTCACCTTCGCCGAGTCGCCGCCCAAGTCGCCCAAGCCCCGGGCCGGCGCTCGTCCCGGCGTGGCCACCCTCGACGTGGCCGTGCCCTGGGCGCCGCCCTCCCCAGGTTACTGGGCCGCGGCCCAGCAGCGGGCAGCGGCTGCAGCTGCGGCAGCAGCCGAGGAGGACGGGAAGCCCGAGTACGTCTCGTAGCACGCGCAGAGCATGGAGCCGATAAGCGAGAGCGACGAGTGTCTGCTGAGGGAGGACTGCAGCGTGGACGAGGATTGCGAGAGGCTGGACGGCTCTTGAAGCAGGTGGCTTGAGCTTTGGCTGTGGTTTGAGCTCTCGTTTCTTCGGTTGCTTTCGCACGGATTCACTTTCTAGGGTGCTCGGTTTTGTTTGTAGGTTTCAGTTGTGCAGTTATCTATATATTGTTAAACTTCGCGAGTAATAATAGTGTTGGAGGTCAAATAGTGGTTTTAGTTTTAATAATTATCTTTTTGCACACAAATTCTTTTTCTTTTTATACTTTTTTTTTTTAAATTTCGAGAGGTCAATCCTGTTCCTAAACAACATATTTAAATAATGTACAGGAATATAAGAATGAATATTTTTTGTATGTTAATGAATAAAAAATAGCAAAAATTGATGGTTTACAGTGACAGATGTGTTAAGAAAAGTATATATTTTTGAAATTCGAGTCTAGTAAGACAGTAGTATATAATGCAAACAGATGTAAATCACATCTTTAAGGGATAAGTACTTCGATGCAGCTCTGATTGACAGTTAATTTTGTCGTTAGCGCAATTTCTACAATAATAAACCAAATTTAAATTTAACGTTTTTAAAAACTCATTTAAACTAAACGAAAATATAAAAATTGGAATTGTTAAATGTTTGCTGATTAAATGATTAAATGAAAACGTTTTGCGTAAAAATGACTGTATTTATCACAAAATTAATGATCAATTAGATCTGTAATTTAGCTATCTAATCAAGTATAGAACACGCAGAGAAAATAGTGATGCAATTAAATTATTATTTTAATGGTTAACCACTCGAATTTATTAATATTAAAGATATCATTGTAATGAAAACTCAGAAACTTCGAGCTCATATCAAGCCAAAGCTAAAACCAAATTTGTTGTTCATTCACTTAAAGTAAATAATAAAAATATTTTAATTTACACTGACAATATATTTTGAGTGATTGTTTTTTGTAATAACATAATGCTTATTGGCGTTCATTAAATTAAAGTAATTTAATTTTAGAAAAAAAAAATCAAGAATAAAATTGAAAAAATGAAAAAGTCTAAAAAAAGTTAAGAATTAATATTTTGTATGTCTTATTAAAATATGTGATAAAAAAGTCTTTTCAAAAAGATAATATTATTATTTATATTTTAAGAAAATGTTCAACATAACATGAAGCTACTAAGGCCGTGTCATTCGCATTGCTCAAGAAACTGGACACTAAGAACTATATAATAACAACACGGTGATGAGTAATAAGTGAGTCGTATAACTGTCAGGCTCGTTTGTACATTGTAAATAGATTAAGTGTAAGACAGATAAAGAAACTTACTTATAACGCGACAGAGAAATCAAAAAGACGAACTGAAGTAAATAAAGAAAATGCGAAAAAAATGAAAGCGTAAGACGATGGTCCTGGGGTGGGTGCATGTATATGAAATCGATCAGCGCAACCGCCCGGATAAGAATAAACTTTGTTTTAACTGTTATAATTGTATGAGCGTGAGTATATATATATAAATATATAAGTATATAAATATTTATATATTTATATTTACATATATATACAAACATATATATACATATATAAATGCGAGATCTCATTTTCACTGAATATGTAAAAGTACACAAAGTCGTAGGGGTTAACAGGGGGGTATGATTATATATTGGAACACGCAAAGTCTGTGTAACAAGCAGTAAATATAATGCAACTTTGTCTCATTAAAAATAAATTCGTAGCATCACTGTTGAAATTATTTTATTATAAGTAATAAATTATACTATAGAAGATGGAATAAAGGTTTTCGAAAATTTCAGTTTTTTATTTTCAAATATTTTATTTCTTTTTATTTAAAAAATTTTATTTAGAGAATAGATTATATTAAAATATTAAGACCTTTAAATAATCTAGTGAATAAAAAAAGACAAGTTGCATTGTTTTACTCTGCGCACAGGAATTGATAAAATTGAAGGTTTACATTTAAGGAAAATGACTCGTCGTTTTTTCTACGAGACGATTCGACAAATCGTGGAACTTTACTGTGGATAGTTATTGCTATTAATATTTAAGACGAAGATTATTATGATTATTATTGTATTTATTAGTACTATCATTATTGTAAATCCTATTGTAATAAAAAGTTAACGTCGTGAGCGTGAATGAGTAAGTAAGAGAGATAAGTAAAAAGAAAGAAACTGAACGCCACTGATGTTTTTTAACCGTGAGAGTATATAGGAAAAATACTTTAAAAAATTCAGCGTTTAATTAACTGTCCTGAACGATAATGCGAGTAAGATGAATGCACTACTTTTTGGCAAATTTATTTAATAAGAAAACTCATACATTGTCGTATTTTTATATTAAGACTTTCATGGATTATGATGTAATTCATTTATATACATATTGTAATATTAGTTACAATTAATGTAATTTTAACTAAAGAGTTTTTGTAAAGTAAACTATTTAATAATAAAAAGTGGAACTGAAACTTATTTATTATAATAATTTTTTAATTACTAATTTGTAATTTTGTAAACTAATAAAATATAAATGATTGCATTTTTTAATCAATAGAAATTTGCTTAAAGAGTGGCGCATTTATTGGACTTTAAACAATTATTGATGTTCGTTAAAAATAACAGCGACGTCAGGTGTCTTTCACTGTGCATTGACGTTGACTCGCGGGATATAACTATAGTTTTATCCTAAATGTTAAGTGTAAAAGTGCGTTGCATATACGTTGACAGTATATGAACGCATTTTAATTAATATAAAGAATGAATAATAAAAATAACGTGAAGATATAATGGCACAAAAACGCCACATTTAAAGTTTTATACTTTGAACATATTTGAAAATAACTTATAAAGTGATATGCAGTTTTTGTATAAACTTGGGTTTGAAATGATTTCTATAACATCAAAAATATGAATTACTTTAAATTATTAAGATTATAATACAACACTAATATTAAATATAAATGAATAAATAAAATTTGATTGGTGAACAACTAAAATCCTTGATCAATTCTTAGCGAACCAAAATTTATACAAAAATATACATAAACTTAAAACTTAATAAAAAAAATTCTCTTCTCATAATTTTGTGCAATCGCAAAAATGATGTTTGATAAAAAGGTACTGTTAACGTATGTGAGAAAAGACTCCTCATAATCTTTTGTATAAAAACTATACTTTTGGTTCAACCTTTTACAAAAAAATCTAATATACAACAATCTGAAAGTAAGTAGCTTTCGAATAAGATATAATTAATATTATGAGTGTTGAATTTGAACAAAAATAAAAAAACATATGTTTGACACATAAAAAGCTATTGTTTTCAATATATTGATGATTTTTTTATCAATTCTGGCCCACCGCAGTTCGATGAAATGTGAGAAATAAAACATAAATATATGAATTTCGATTTCTATCTAATACTGAAATGCGCATCAACTTCGTTTTCACTGCCGTCGACGCGATAGTGACGTTCTAGTTTCCAGCAAAGTTTCATCGTGCCAAATGTATATTATACATTACGGAAGCTTCCTTCCATACTTTGTACGAAAAGCGTCTTTTTATGAAATTTATACAAAACTCTTAAATGTCGCAAAATAAAGTAACTTTACGAACTGTGGAAAAATAATAGTTGCTTCTTTTAAAGCAAATTCAAAATTCAAAATATGTATTTGAAATTTTCATATATTACTTCTTTTTTGTTGTTGCTGTTGTTAATATTTACTATAATTGAATAATTATTATTGTCAAAAATACAAAAGTTGTTTGTAACAAACAGATAAATTACAATTTGCCAAATTAAATATGCCAAAACAAACTTTTATATACTTTACTATACTGACCAATAATCGACGGTTGATAATACAGGTTTCCGGTATTTACATTCGATTAATATAATCTGCTGTAGCAAAAAGCGGTTTTTAGGCTGAATAATGAATAGATATCAGAAAATTCTTTGAATATTGAAAATTAAATTAAGTTATTATTTTCAAATTACTTTATTAAAATTTTAACACACATTTTTTTAATGAATAATGTGCAGTTTGCATATTGGAATTCGAATAAATATCGATTGTTGAAATAAATACTTTACAAATCAATCTTGAAATTTTGAAAGGTTTTACAATAAAAAATACATTTTTTCAAAAACCACCTGAGATATTAAGAGATAAGTGTTTAAAGTCTGCGATATTTTGTATCTTGTTTGTTAAAAAATTCAAAGTAAATTACAAATTTATTACTTTATATTAAAAAATATTGTTTCCAACTTTCTAAATCGTTGTGATTGTTTTTGCGTACTAACTCTATGAAGCAACAATTCAAAGGACATTTACATAGGACTAGTCGTCGAATGCATTTGCAGTCGAAAACGCAGACTATTCCTACACGAGTTAAATCTATCATATCGTTATACTTTCTTACTACGATTAAAAAACTATCGAATAAAGTATTATAGTTAGACAGGTAAAAAAAGTAATACAAGTGAATTTATAACAGAAATCACAGAAATAGATGAATAAAAGATCGTAAATTATATACGAAAATGAATGAGATAACGAAAATACAATTATAAAAGTCAGCTAGAAACGTATAAAATTGAAATAGGCGAAGATTGTATTTAGTGACTGATGTAAAATATTGTCCGTTTCGATGAGAATTTAAAAGTTATATACTCATTGGTATTGCTCATTTTCTTTTTCAATTTTTTTTTAATTGCAATACTCTTTCTTAAGAAGTGATTTTATAATGTAATTTTATTGAACGTTTTAATTAAGAAAATAATACTTGCGTGTTGATGTTACCTTTTTAAATAAATGTTATTCCGAGCTTGATGGGCGAATTTTTTGCCGAACGCAGTTGTTTAATCAAACTCAAAAGAAAGTGAGAAATTCTACGCTCTGCAAAATATTCTCCTTCTTGGTGACAGAAATAACATAAATGTAGAGGAATCTTTTGTAAACCTCATATGAAATCATTTTAAAATATTATCGCAGTTACATGCATTTTATAAGCGTCTATATACGTTTCTACCAGACGTTTCATCTGCTAATGCTGCCAAATAAAGAACGAACAAAAAAGGCGTCGCGCAAAGATATACCATGTCAGGCTGATCAGCGAAGTTGTGATTTCCGCTAAAATAAGCCAATCGATCGAGCTCGCTAATTGTGTGTTCGTTATTACACCGATACTGTACCAGTCAAGCATGAAAAATTAACGATGCGACGCAGCGCTAACGAGCGCAAACTGAAAATTGGGCGATTATATTACGTGGGCGACGCTGAAATTTCTTCTACCCTTCACTGAGTATACAAAAAGAGAGAAGGGAAGAGAAAAAAAGACGTCTTCCGGCCAACACAATGAAGATACAAGTGCACGGACACTCGATCGTTATCACATTTGAATGTGCAGTTCCATGAGTGCGTGCGCTAATCTTTTTGAATCTCTCGATTAAATATATAATAAAAGAAACGACGACTATCTATAACGAGTGACGACAGTTGTAAGCCAAAAATCGAATTTGCAACAATACACAATCCTTTATTTGAATGTAAATAATAACTTACATACTATTCTAAAAATGCTACATTTTCCTACTCCTTTATGCCTTGAATGTAATAAAGTATTTACAATCAGTGTAAACTTTTTAAAACTGCTGTCGATATGTTATTTTTTATTTACATCGTTATTTTGCTAAAGGTTAATAGTTTCACATAACACATTTTTTTTAGAAGTTTAGAATTTACAAATGTATGAAAGTGATAATAAATAAATTTAATTACTTAATTAATTTATTTATTTCTTTAGTTATGATGTATTTATACATAAGTAACTTCTTTTAAGTTTCACGTTAGTTAAAAGCTTTATTGATTGCTTTGTTATAATTTAAAAGTTTTAACTGATTAATTATACACAATTACCATTACGATATTATTACAATGGTATTTATTTATAAAGCTAA
>JAPYZA010002024.1:0-18663 GCA_030522685.1 Eupelmus azureus
GCCGCGGTTTACATTGAATATGTATTATGTCGAGAGATTCGCGAGGTAATGTAAAATACTCGCAGTGACGTATGATACATTATCAGTACGTCACAATATCAAAGAACGAATCGGATGGGTTCCGTAATCCGTATTCCGTCGTGATTAAGTTCCGTACAGTACTTGAATACTTATCGGAGTATTTTTGATGTGCCGACTGCTAGCAGCGTGCGCGCAGCTGATGTTTTTTTAAATGAAAAATTAAAGTTGTTTGCGGTATACTGTTTGTTTTTTTTTTTAAGGAAAATTTGTAAGCTCGTTGATTGGAAATATAACGGCAATGACACAGCTTATAAATCTTCCGACAGCTGATGGCAACAGGTTCATCGTGGTCGACGAAGGTAACGTGATGAATTCGAAAATGTAAACATAACCCCACGATTCCTATTGAGTGTTAGAACAATAATACTTTTATTTTTAACTATACAAGGAATTAGATACAAGTTGAAACTAAAAGCAATACATTTTTTATTATAAAAAAAATTAACAAAAGTCAATGTTAATCAAGACTTGACACGATTCAAAGATTTAATTTTAAAAATTATAAAATTATTAAAAGTTTATGTTTGGAAATAATATTTTGATAAAATTCATTGCTTGTCACATTATTTATTTAAGCAACATCTCCAATACGAAAACCCTATGAATAAATTTAAAAACCTTACACGTTGATATTGTTTTACATTTCAGGTGTTGATGCAACCTATGCTGACTACTTAATAATTGCTTGGTTACTAGCAATACGAAAAAAGGGTATTGAACATCCTGTAAATATCTTACTTTTCTCTACTCCAAAATACAGTTTGGAGAAGTGCCTGAAATCTTCAAATTTGACAAATGTCGAAGTTCAAGATTACTTTAGTATAAATATAGAAAGTGAAAGAGTTGATGTGTATGAAAAGCTAACAAATTTTGTTATTCAGTATTCAAATTCAATTTTTGTTCTTGATTGTTTAAGTACATTAATTTTACAAATTGGAGTAGCCAAAGCATGCCGATTTATTGAAAAATTATCACAAAATCATAAATCTTCAGTGTTTTGTATATACAGAAGAGATTTTCATCAAAGTATTCCTAGAATAGAAACACTGGGTAACATTTATGTAAAATTAAAAAAGAGTAAAAATGTAGCCCATGGATTAAATATTCATTATGAAGCTTCTGTTATTTATAAAAAAGCTGGTGGTAGCATTACTCATTGGAATGAATTAGTACAACAAAATGTTAATACATATAGTATAGAATCTCAAAAAATGTCAGACAATATAAGTTTTAAAGCTGAAGCGAATAAGCTACCAGAAGCATCTGCAAAGCCACAAGCTTCTTTTAGAATAGAAATGAATGAACGTGAAATCAAACAGAGAGACAGTGTATCATTGCCTTACATTTTACCAAGGAATCCTGGGGGAGAGTCAAAGATTATTTATGTACCAGATGAAGTAGATGATTTGGATGAGGAAGATCCAGATGATGATTTAGATATATGATTAAAAAGAACTAAAAATATCTTCTGTCGTATATTTATTCCTCTTTTTACATATTCATATACATTCATTCATGCATTCTCCTTTATTGTCATCTAAGCAAAATACTTTCTTTTACTTATAAGAAAAATTTATTTTTGTAAATTTTATAATTTTAATCTGAAAGCTATCCTTTTGAGATTGCATAGAAAAAAATAAACTATTTTTATATACACTTTCAAAATCAAATAAGAATTTATTTAGCACTGTAAATTTTTGACACCATTAACTTTTTTCTATTATTGCTACCTCATTTAAATAATAAAATTATATTTTATAGAAAAGTATTTTGACTTGCATATTAACATTTATTTTCTCATAGATAAACTAGCGCCAGCGCTTGATTTAACAATCAATATATATTTATTCAAGTATAATCGGAAAAAATATTTTATAAAAAAAAAAAAAAAAATTTCAAGCTATGTGGATGTTTTTCCATTATAAAAAATTATCTATATTTGGGTAAAAACTATTAACTTTTCAACTATCAGTAAAATTATAGGAACTAAAGCTTGCATCTACAAGGCATTGAGCTATTATGCTGGTCTCTTGTAATTGATACTTGAAAAAATTAAGAACAAAAAAAATGTATTAATTTTATTATTTTTCAACCTTTAAATTCGAGATCATTAATTAAAATGTTTGAAAAAACTTTCTTTTGTTAAATATAATAAAATAATAATTTTTTTCTATCAAAATAAATTATATTTAAAATCATTTTCATTTTTAATAATTAAAAAATAAAATATAAAATGTTTTGTCAGTCTCCATTAAATTTAAATGTGCGCATGCACGAAACTAAAAATTTTTTTTTCAAAATCAAGCCCTAAATGTATATAGGAGATTTCGATCATGAAAATGTTGAGTACCGTCAACATGATTTAATACTCTACTGTCGAGAAGGCAACGACCATAGTATATCGCTTCTTCGCGGTCTTTCGCAACACCAGCCTCCAAAAGCCAGTTTACCAGATCACTGCCGGTAAATGCTCCAGTGTAAGTGCGGAGTAAGTGCCGACGACATGCAGCAATTCGTGCTTGGCACTTGGCCAGATAACATTGACGGAATTGTTCACGAAATGCTTTTGCCTCGGGACTTAGCGAATCCTCATCTGGAAGTTGTAGTTCTTTTTCTATTTGACAAAGAGTTTAGGAAATATAATTAACAACCATGGTTTTTTATTTTTTAAAAGAGTAAATATTGTAATTATATTTTTAATTAATAATAATAATAATAATAATAATAATAATTTATTACCTAATCTCCATTTTCTTAAAATATTTCGTAACCAGCAACCTAATTTGCCTAAGCCAGGATCAAGACCAAAGATAGCAAATATTATCAAAGATTGACCAAATCCTAAAGCTACATCTAAAAATGCAAGTTCAGTGTAGATTCCCGTCATTTCTTCCATTATAAGAGTTGCAACTGACATAGCAAGACCCTAAAACAAATATAGATTTTTTAAATATGTGTTCAACATTTATTATTTAGTTGAATAATTTGCTATAAATAATTTACTATAAACATGGAGCATAGCAATAGAATTAAAAGAACAACGTGTCGTAAAATTTGAGGATCCTCAAAATCTTCTGATTCATTTTCATTGTCAGTTTCACAGTCAATATTACAATTGATTTCATGGACTTCTCCTGCCGCACACAAACAACTTGGACAATCATTACCAAAATTGATTCTAGAAAATGTAAAAAGAAACATGAGTATTATTTTGAATAATTTAAAATTTTGTAAATTACTTTTTGTTTCTTACATAGATGGATTTGGACTTGTTGGAGATACAAGATCCTCAACATCTACTACATTTCTTGTTGGTATTGGTCTATTTGATTCAGACACTGTTGGAATCAGACTACTATAAGATGATGAAAGGCCATTCCTTCGTTGATACCTTTGTCGTAATATTAAACAGCCTACAGTAACTGAAATAAATTGTGATTGTGTTTACATTAAAACATTATTTTAATAATAAAGATAACAAATTTTTTGAATTATGTTTTAGATGCTCTTTTGAAAAACAACAATTTACAATTAGAAAAGAGTTTAAAAAAATTTATTTTTATAAAGAGTTTAAAAAATGAGATTATATTCAAAATATCATTAAAATTTTATAATTACCAAAGAAACAGAAGACTAGAACAAGAATAGACACTGCTACATGAACTCTACCAAACTGAAAATTTGGATTTTTAAGTTCAGTGTCTGTTGGAGCAGATGGAGTTATTGTTAAACACATTACGCTTACAATAATGAATGGTGCTCTGAAAATATTAACAATAAAATTTAAATGTATTCTTTGAAAGTACCGAATTTTCAATAAAAGCAGATACATACCCCCAACATACAAAGAATAACCATTTTTGTAAATTTTCAACAAAAGCCACAGATTGAGAACTTAAAAATAAAAGAGTTATGGCAATTGCCCCAGTCCAAAATCGACTAGCATAAACTCCAATAGTTATAAAAGTAAATTGTATATACCTATTCAAAAAATTTTTTAGTTAATAATAGAAGGATTTTGTTATTTAAATTATTTATTACTAGTTTAATTCTTACCACAGAAGTGTTCCAATACTGCTAACATCTATCTTTGTCCAAATAATAACACCTATTCCAGTTAAAAGCTATAAAAAAAAATTAATAGTTATAATTTTAATTTAAAACCACAATGAGGTAGTGATTTTATATTTTCTTTACCTGTGCTACAACTAAGCAAAAAGTGCACCTATGAGTCGTACTTTTTAAAGTTTTTCTTTTAATAATAAGAAAACAGATGAGCAACCATAAGCATGCAATGACTGAGACTGCACTTGTATCAAGGGAGAAAGCTTTAAGTTCCTTAGCATAATTTGTAGGAGCTGTTTTATCCCTAATAGCATCAATTAATTTTGCAGATATAAACATTAAAGGTGCAGATAAAAATGTGCATACAACCATTGCTGATGCAATCAAATCTATGTCAATATTATACCGAAGTGTGAATATAAATAGAGCTGGAGCTGTAGGAATGGTCCCATAAAGAAAACCAAATGTACTTAAGCCTGTTGTATCTGAACAATTCGTTCCAGCATTTAATAATACTATAGATTCTCTTATTATGAGTGGAAGGACTAATAGTTTTACAGAAATTAGAATGCCTGGTATAACCAGGGCTACACCTTTAAGCTTATGAATTTTTCCAACCATCATAAGACCAAGTAAAAATAATGCAGTTGCTGAGAAGGCATTTCCAAGTACTTCTAAAATAACTTGTATGATTGCTGGAAGTTGATGACTAAAAATGATATTGCCTATTATACCAAGGACTGTCATTAAAAGTACAGGATTTAAAGCAATCCCTTTAAAAATAGCTTTTAACATATCCATATTGGAGCTTTCATTACGATTCTCTTCTCCTTGATGCCGTTTGGCTATTTCTAGAAAAACGAATCCAATTGGATTTAGGGCTACTAATGATATAGGTGCCATTAGATACAAATATGCCGAGTATTCTGGATGACTTGAGCTATATAATGCTTGAACTGAAAGAAATTTTATCAGTATTATTCACTTGAGCATAAAGGTAAAAATCAAATAATTTTAATTAAATGGGTCTTTTTTTCTTAGTACTTACTTATTGGGTATCCAATAGCAAAATCATTACTTTGTGTAGTAAATATAGCAAAAAGGGCAGAACGCCCATAATTGGAAGGCTTTGTACTGATTAAAGATACAATCAAGACAACAAAGAATACTAAACTTTTTGCTATAAATACAGCTAATAAAAATTTCCAGTTGACTATTGAAAAATCTAATTTAGCTAATGATAAAAAAATAAGTGCTGGCAGAGAAAAAGTACCAACAAATGTATTTAATCCACTTGCTTCTGCTTTGGTAATAACTTCCAGTCTTCCAGCGATATAGCTATAGTAAAATATGAGATTAAAGTATTTCCTGTTTATATCTATGAATCACAAGCAACTTACCCGCATATAATAATAGCAAAGCATTGTATTAAAGCTAGATACAAGCTGTCTATCGGAGTGGCTCCTTCGAGCGCAGACTTTTCCATGTTTATTAAAAATTGAAGCTACGTAGCTTGTGTCAATTGCTCGTCAAATATTATCTATGAAAAATACATTTTTATGACAACTAAGGCTTCTATGATAACAGTTATTTTTCTTACATTAATTACTCACAAAGTATTTTGGTCATAAGGTACTGAAGGTCGAAGCCTTCTCTACAGATTCGAGAACAAGGATCCGCTGCAGCTGACAAATCACCCTTATGGTGCTAAAAAATAAAAAAAATCCTTTACTCACTAAAAATTTTCTTTGAAAATAAACGGAAGAAAATATAATTTTATACTCTATTACCATGTTAGCGCTCTCAGTCATAGGTTAGAGAACTTTCAACCTTTCCTCCATACTTATTGCTATATGCCAGATTGCACGCACGGTCGATTGGATTTTCCTCGCACTATTCGTCAGTCACATGCAGTGATACTGGTCACATGACGATGAATCAGGTTAATTAGACGCTTATGCTAAGTAGTAAGTATACATAGCTTGCAAAAAACTGTGGCATTCAGGGTATCGGACTATACGGAGACATCAGGCAGAAATTAAGAACCGAATATAGAGCGCGAGATGCAGAGAAAGGATCACTAGGCTATATATAGATATAGATGCACAAAAGTCAAAAACACGCCTTTGTTGTTTTTATCTTATGCGCTTGCGCGCGAATTCGTGAAACGAATATACTTTCTTTCACGTGATGCACGATGCACCCTAGCAAACATATGGTTAACTACCTAAATGGTTTCTGAATAAATCAACTTTTTCATATAGGATGGTTAAAAAATGTCTATAATTACACATAAGTTAGAAAGTGAAAAAACTCGTTCGAAATGATAAATGTTTACATTATTACAGGTGTTCGTTCCGTTTAAGTAAATATATAATTAAAAAGAAATAATAAAGCGATTATAATTGAAGTTAAAATATTTGTCTGTCAACTGAACTGTTATTGCAAAATATATTTTGTCTATATAGTTAGTGTTGTCAAATATTTGTGTTCCTCAATAACAAAGAGCAAATTACGCGACTAAATATTTATAAAAATACGACATTTATTTTTTTATTTTTATTACTTTTACTTATTTACAAATATAGCAAAATACTAAAAGTTATTGCCAAAAAATAATACCTAGACAGATTTAAAATAATCTGTTTTATTTATATAAACACCTATTGGAAATTACCAAGTTATTATTATAAGTAAATTGTATGCATATAGATAAAAATTCATATTAAAAATATTTATTTGAAAGTATACTCTGGTTTTGATAAAGGAGAATGGAATGAATTAAGTGACTAACTGAATTGTTTAAAAAAGAACTTTATTTATTAAAAGCAAAAATATTTTTCAGAGCTTGAAACACAATAGACTGTCGTAATTTAGTTTTGCGTTCTAAATAATAAACACGATTGCGCGAATCTCCATATTTGTTCCGCAGTAATTATTATGTCTCATAATTTTGAGTTTATAATTATTCAGTTTACAAACTATATTTTTGGGTTTACTAACTATATTTTTGGGCTTACTAACTATATTTTTGGGTTTCCAATATTTCGACAGGTTCATTTTATAATTTTGTCATTTAAGTCGAAAGTACGTTTTGTATTTATCAAAGAAACCTAAAAATCTTACTATATTTTATCTATAAAGGTCAAAATATCGAATTTTAAAATAACGAAAGATTTGAAGTAAACTACGGATAAAGTAGAAAAGTTCATTTAAAACATTATATATATATATATATATACTAATATTTCACTCTATTTAAAATTTCTATTTAATCATCTTTCGAAATTTTAAAATTTGACATTTGTCCCTTCGGCTTTATACACTTCAACTCCATAAAATTTCTATATAAATTTCAAAGTTAATAAATGAACCTGTCGAAATATTGAATATTCGACTTTTGCTCTTAACAGGTGTCCCAAAATTGAAGTAGGCTGTCGATTTTTTATACCCATCCATATTTTTCGTTGTTTCTGCAAAGAAATTAGTGAGTCATTATAGTTATGACGAATAATGTAAAAATCAGACACATCAAAATAGTAAATAGTATATTTGGTACGATTTTACGCTTGTTTTTCTTGTTCCAACAATGTATGTCAAAAATTCAATAACTTATTCTAAAATGATTTCAGTAAAATAATTAAATATCATAAATCTTAATTTTAAACTGATATAGGTATTTGATATATTTTAACAGCGAACTGAACAATGCTAAGTAAAACATTTTTTAAAGTCCTTAGTAAATAGATATCATATTACAATTAAGTATAGGTGCTTATTTTTATCGCGAAGTTAGATTTTTTCATTCACTGCAACGATTAATGTATGATGTAAATGTAAGATTTAATTATGATAATTAATTATTAGATTTTAAGGAAATCGTGAAACTTTTTCGATTAGTCGATACACACGATAACATATAATAACTGTTACAATAATTGCGCTGCGTGATGCAATAGCTTAAAATAGCTATATTGGAGCGTCTATAGGATTACTGCAGGGATCGTTAATTCTTACAATAACTTATACCTACATATAAAGTATAAACTGTCAAGAATTTGAAATTCAAAAAATAGTTAATGAATAATTATTTATTTTACTGAAATCTTCGTTACTTAACTAAAATTTATTGAGTAAATACTTACATATTTTACATAGATAAAATTTTTAAATATATTTACAATTTCTTAATTAAAAGACAAGAATGCGGCATCGCGTAGAAAATCAAATAGTAACTCGCGTCTACTTTGTAAATAAATAATTAAATATTTCTAATTTCGATCTTATAATTTTCAATCAAATAGATCCAGAGTGGGACATAAAAATTTATAACTATACAAGTTCTAAAATGCAATAATAAGTTTCCGAACGGTTCTGGTTCTCTCTATATAGCAGATATAAAAGGACGACTGCCTGATCGTTGCAGGCACATGAACTTTATGATGGCTTCGTCAAAGTTTGACAAATCCCGGTTTTGAGGGTCGCAATTCACATCCGGTATATTCTATATTTTCTTGCGCGTGGTATATTCCGTGCTCGGTGCGTCAATAAGGCCTGACAATAAAATGGGCTATCCCTAGAAAATAGGAAAAACCCATATACGCCCTACACAGTAAACATTCTTTCGGGGTTTTCGTTGTTTACAAAAATTTACGATACGAGTAATTTACATAAAAATTGTGTAAATAAGTGTACAAGCAGAAATTTTCTTGTTTTTATCGTACGTATTCAAATAAATTAAAAAAATTAATTTTGTTTCTGATAATAATGACGAAAAAGTCTTTTTGCATAAATAATATATGATAATTATATTTGTTAAATAATGTTAATTAAATTCTGTTATCAAATTTTTATCAGCTTATTTGTAAAAATATAATTAGCCTTAGCATATACATATGTTCCTGCAAGCATAAAATCAACATAAAAATGTATTGACTACATATACCGATATACCTATGTATGTAAAGGGCGCAAATTACTTAACCGTCATTAGTAAAGTATCGTGTAAAAACATATGATTCAGAAATGTGTCGTAATCCCCAATCCCCCAAGAAAACAAAACCGTCCCTGATCCGCGGGCCCAAAATCCTACCATATCTCATAATACGAAATCGATCAAGTCCGCGCTCTCAAGTCGCATCACGAATCATTTCAACTCCATCAATCCCGCTAAAAATATAGGTAAGTAATTTTACCAGCTAGGTATACACAATATCGGGATAAGAATCTACATCGACCAAAGAAATCGCACGCGCAGAGAGAGAGAGAGAGAGAGAGAGAGAGAGAGAGAGAGAGGGCCGTTTACGCACGCAGCACTCGCCTATATAGTATATAGCGAGTGACGTCAGAGCGGGCGTATAACAGCGAAATACACATTATAGAGGACTAGTCGCGGGAAGTCGTCCCCCACTTCTCTCCTGCGCGTAAATTCCCCGTTTAGAGAGCTGAGACTTGCTTTAGCTGGCGATGATGCATGTTTACGAGGGGATCGCCCGCTCTCTTCCTATATAGCTATATGTATATCGGCGACGGGAAATTTTCATATCGATCGGCTCGGCAGAGTGCGGTGGTGGGCTTCCGAACCTAAAAATATCCAGCGCGCTCACTTGGGTGTTATACCGCGAGACTATATACACCGCCACTGTCGAAATTTAATTTTTCCTCTTTTGTAAATAATACAGAGATTCTTCAAGGCTATATCGTTAAGAAACTTGGTTGTATAACCCGGTGATGATGCTCGTTCAGGTTCTTTTTACGGTGTAGAGAGAGAGAGAGCGAGCTTTATAGATGATCCGAGAGAGAGGAAGATTTTTACAGCTGCCCGCGGAGTTATATAAATCGCTGATAAAAGCACGGCGCAGTACTCGAGAGCCTGCAACTCGCGGGGCTAATTAAAATTATCAATTTTTACACGAGGTAAAGTACCGATTTTTCTCGCTACTTCTCGTGTTTTATATACATATGTACTGCACTAATATAGGTATTCAGAACCGCGGGAAACACAAGCCAATCAACGTCAAGTCTCGCAGTTATACATGCCTATATACTTAATAATACCTCAGAAAATTAGTTTCTGCACGGCTCTCTCTGTTATTGCTCTCGCTCACGCGCGCGCGCAGCTGTCCGCAAACGTGACTCCATATCGCTTTGACATAAGCGCGCTCTCGTTGTTATCTATCAGGAATCGGGAGGCTCGAAAATATTTTTGCTTCCCCTCGAATTTCAAAGGAGCCCCCGCAGCTCCCTTGCTTTATTCGTACGCGCGTTCTCTGGCCGCGAGCGTAAATAAAGGCTCAAAGTTCGTTTGATCGAATGGCTAAAAATACAAGGCAGCCGACTTTATGTGTAACGCACGAATTATGCACGAATCGAAGCATGGGCCAGTCTCGAGAGAGCTGACTTGAGCGCGCAAAAAGAAAGCAGCATTCCGGCAATCTCCGCTATGTTCTAGCTCTCGTTATACATATATATATATATATATATATATATATATATATATGCCCGCTCGTTTATTCTGCTTATTGCGAGCTGCTTGCACGATTTGCGAGCAATTGACCACGTAGCTGGCAGCTGGCTGCAGTATCTCTGTATGCAGTGCTGATAGGTAGATAACAGCCGAGCGAGCTACTTGTGTGGTGTATACAGTAGCCTGGAGATCGCTGATTATAAAGCCGAGCGGCGATCCTATACTTTTCGCCCTTGTTACTTTGCCCCCTAGCTCGGTGAGCTTAATTGACCTTTTAACGGACACTTTTTTCTATTCTCTATAAATAAGTCGCGAGGGAATTATCGTATGTTGGCTTAATGGCGAGTCTGTTTGCGGGGTTTATGCGAGATCCCAAAATAATTTTCTCTGCTGCGATTTAACATAAAAATATCTATAATCGGGCTATATATTTTTGAAAATAAAATAAAAGTAAAGTAAGACTTTTACTGAATTGTGAGTATAAATTATGCAAATGTATTGATCGAACGACCGAATTTATAATATAATTATAATGATATTTTTTATATATCTTTTGAAATGATACTATATGTATGTCTTAAAAGATTTATGTTCATGTAATGAAATCTGCGCTCGCGACAATTATTGTTGAATAATAAAACAAATTAATTGCTAAAAAGATTAATATAGGTAATAGCCAAAATAGTAGTAGTAGTATATACTTATATATTTATTTACGTTTTGGAATAAATAAATGGGCGGTTTACAAATGAGCTAATAAAAAATGAATTTGAATAAAAATAAATAAAAACATAAAATAATCATATTTTTTAAGCGAGTTTTAAAAATTAATCCCGTGTACTTTTTATTGCGTTGGCTTTCGATAGCAGCACTGGGACTGTAAAATCCAGACAATAAAGATATTTGATAAAACCCGATACCTATATCTCTTTTTCACAATCAGAGGAAACTTATTAATCATCGCTATACTGGCACGTTACTGAAACATTGGCAGAAAACGTGACTGATTAAACATTTTTTGTTTCTTTTAACGTACACACACATTCACGCAGCGTATCTCAAACTACTCAAGCTCACACGCTCCGACAGCGAACGAATCCAAAGTACGCGGAAAAACGCTTCCTTCAAAATAGTCATTTCTTCCAGCCACTAGACAAGAAAAACTACAACAAAGCCGCTTACAAAAAACATTGATCTCTCTCCGCAATAGCTCGTACAAGCGTATTCCCTTAACTCACTGACATAAAAACCTGACGCAATAGTTTCGAATTTTTTGAGTAATCCACCTTCTAATTGCAATTGTAATTGTGCCAATAAAGATAAGAAAAGGAGCGAGCGGTCCAGCAGAGCCCGCATCAACATCAATTTTTCTTCGGCCTCTGCGTTTTAAATATTACTGTTTATAAGAATCGATAGAACCGATTTATCCGCACTGCACAAGCGAGGAACGTGCGGAACATCAAAAATTAGTCAGCGCTCGTGCCGCCACGTGACAGCGCTGTGCGATATATAAGTATAGGTATATATGTATATATATATATATATATATATATATATATATGCATACATATTGCACAATGAGCTCCCTACCTGCGCGCACGTGGACCTTTCTACAGCGCAATTTTCTAAAGTCTACGTATGCGTATACATATGGGCATTGTGTGAAGGGCAGCGGAGTATTTTCGAAAGCTGAAAAGCAACGACGCAGAAGAGCTGCGAGAGACAGCTGATTTCGACATTGCGCGCCGCGGGAGGGGAGGGGAGGGAGCCTATACTGTTTGCGCGCGCGAGATAATATTAGAATAAATGAAGAAAAGTATCGTCTGCGCGTACGTGAGAGCTGCGGCTGTCGCGGTTTATGCACGCATGTATATGCGCACTTGGACGCGAGTTGGACGATTTAAATCGCTTGCTCCCCATCTCGGGTATATATATACACCTACTAGCTACAATGACATTTTTGGAGCAGACTTTTAGCGTGGGCCTCTTTTTTAGCCGATGCGCTTTTGACGCTACTTCGGAGCACTGCCAGATGCGAGAACGCTTGTCGCGAGTTTAAAATGTTAAATAAAAGAACGATTTACGGCTTATTTTGGGTGTAGCGTGTGATATGCTTGGTGCGTGGATACCCTTTGAGTAGATACTGAGCTATAAAATAGAGGGGCTGTCTATTATAAAGATTAAAGATTAATTAATGTAAGGCTTGAAGCATCACAATAAACATAACGGGGCACGAAAAATTAATTGATTCCAGCTAATTAATTAAAAGCAAAGCAAAACAAATGAAAAGGATTGCTCGAAAATCCAGTCACACCATCATGCATATAAGCATTAAAAAACGTAGTCCGTAATTCCAGAGAGACATCTCTTTCCAAAGCTCGAAAAATAAATATAACAATCTTTCGCAATTAGAGCCTCGCGCTCTGCTCTGTAAAAGTGCTGGAATTCAGCGTAGCAGCGATAACAAATAACAACTGCGGCGCTGAGTATAAGGAACAAAAGATCGCGGTGTGTGTCGTGCGATTGTGTGGCTCGATTCTAGGAAGTGCTCCGGGTTATTATCAGTCTTTCTGCGTCTGTGTGCCAGTCGCTCGGGCCGATATGTGTACCGAGGCTGCGTCATTGCTTTTTTTGCGCTTGCTTTTCCCGTTTCAAAACAACAAACAGCCCGCTCTGCCGCAGCTGTGTATGTATAAGTATATATATACAACTCCAAAAGCGGAAGAAGCCGAGAAAGAGTAAGTATAGATGCCGCAGTCTAAAAAGCTGAGTACTTATAGTGTTTTGACCAACACAGCGAGGGGTTTGACCTGGCGCGCTCCACGCGCCATCAGGGGGAAAACATAACTGCGGGAGAAAGTGATTTCGCCGCCGCTAAGGATAAGGAGAGAGAGAGAGAGAGAGAGAGAGAGAGAGAGAGAGAGAGAGAGAGAGAGAAAAATGACTGCGTGAGTGCGTGCACGATTGCACTACTGCAGCTCTCGTATAAACAGCTGTTGTTGACAATGGCGAGAAGAGCGCATAAGCAGAGCGCGAGCATTGGACCGTATCGTGTATCATCTCTCTGCCGCGCGCGAGACCGCGCACTCAAGACGACCTTGAGGCATTTGCAATAATTACACCGCCCTCCGCAATCGCGGCCTCTCTTTCTCTTTCCCTCGCCGCTCGCGCCACCCGGTCTCTGCAATACCCGTACACACAGGCGTGCGCGTGCACGCGCCCATCAGCTGATTGAACTTGGCGGATGGATGTGGCCTTTAAAAATCCACGCGTAATTGCAGAGCGCGGGCGAGTAGAACATAAGTAGCCTGGAGAGCTAGCCGCGAGCCGCCCACTGCCCAGGCCGCAGGCTGCTGCTGTCAGTGTATGAGTGCGCAGCGCTAAAGCTAAATAGTGTAAACACACACATACACACACACACACACACACACACGCGCGCGCGCGCGCCAGTAGCGCAACTCGCGGACTGCTCGGTGTCGCTTCTGACTTTCTGAGAAGTTGGTGGGGGCGTCAGAGGGAGAGGGAATTGCGGCGTGGCGCGGAGAGGAGAGACGGGGAAAACCTGCGCGCGCGTCTACATAAGCTGCGCCCGCGCTTCCGTGGCTCAGTTCTGCTTGGACTTCGGACCCGCTAGTACCTTAAGCAAAGCTAACAAGGAGGAAGAAGTTTTTATTTGATTTGTGCGCTCATTGTATGGGTGAGTACTCTAGCTCTCCAGGCCGTTTGGCCTCTACATAGCCAGTAACCTCAAACACTATTCAGGCTAGCGATCGGACCTTTTTCGCGAGAGGACTTGTTTCTTTGCGCGAGGCTGCAGTCTGTAGCCTTACGTAACACGAGTCGAGATGTAGTTGTTGCTGCTGTTTCTGCACACGAGCCGCGACGTGTGTAGGTAGCGTCCCTCTTTTTTGCAGCACCCACGCTCGACTGCTCTCTATCTCTCTCTCTCTGTGTGTGTGTGTAAGCTCTCGCGGCCGTTCGCCCGAGTGCGCACGCACGTCATAGCGTCCGCGCACCCACGCCTGTAGCCTGCCTGCTCTCTCGCTTGTGCGCGCTCTTTCCTTCGTCCTTTCCTGCGTCACACATGGAATAGCCGATTATAATCGGATCGCGAGGAATCCTCGTTACGTAAATTGTCAAGTGCTCAGCCGAGGCAGGTGTTTCGGTAGGATCGAAAAAAAGATTGCATATCGGAGAGATTTCGGAGCGCTGCCTAGTATGTAAACAAAGCGTGTTTTGGAGCAGAGCGCGAAGGAGCCGCGAGCGAAGAATGGCGCGCGATGGCTTAAGTGCGCTTTCGGCTTGGTCAACGGGGAAAGTCGAAAGTAAGGCAAATACTTGAGGCACGCGTGCGCTCGTTTACTTTGGTGTACCTATATATCGACTGAATCAGTGACAAACGCAATAAGCCCCCCCCCCCCCACCCGTTCACCCGCGCGCACGCGTTCAAGGTTGAGAGAGCGAGATAGACGAGA
This sequence comes from Eupelmus azureus, assembly GCA_030522685.1. NCBI lineage: Eukaryota > Metazoa > Arthropoda > Insecta > Hymenoptera > Eupelmidae > Eupelmus > Eupelmus azureus. The sequence goes on from JAPYZA010002024.1 coordinate 15,088, forward strand.
GCAACTTGCTCTCCGCAAGGGAAGCACGTGCTCTCTTCGTTATCCAACCTTTTGTTCGTTCCTCGTGATTCACTGGCTCTACGAGTATTCAAGATTCGAATATTTATCTTTTATACGTTGGTAGCGATTAATTAATTTTAAACTCACGCGGCTAATGGATAGAAAAAATAATATAATAATATAGGGGAGACTAAATTTGAATGTTTCTTTATTTATTGCAGAGCGAGAGAAGAGTAAAAAAGACGGTGAGAGCCCTGTGGAGCCAATAAGCAGCTGCAGGGATGAGCATGGCTATGTGCCAACGGTTGGACGATGGGGCAGCGAGTGGCCGAGTTGACTCGAACAGGCAGATGTGTGGTGCCAGCCGCAGGGGCAGGCACGCGGTCCCTGGATCAGGGGTGCGCCGCTACCCCTGCCGGTCTGGGGCCACTACGAGACGCCAGCCCTGACCGTAGACACGGTTGAACAGTACGAGGAACTAGCAAGCAGCGTTGAACTTGAAACTCAGCGATTGCTCCGCGAACGTCGTTACGACACGGTCGACAATGTCTTGAGGTAAATATACCACTCAACAATATTTAATTTTTTTTCTTACTTCTTGCGGATACATATATCTTTACTTTACCGTATGGTGCGTTGCTGTCGCTCGCGTTATATCGACACTTGTTAGCAGTGTGGCAATGGCCCGGTGACGCATTCCCACTTGCCTATAGTCATTCCAACAGATGCCATCACAAGTTTATTATTATACTTATGCTGACTAAAGCATTGACCATGCGTTAATCACTACGAATCTGATGCTTTTACAAACTAAATATAATTGTTTCCAACTTACCAAATGGCAATCAGACAAACTAGATTAAAAATTCGACTTTTAGAGTACGCAAGTTTTTAACAATCTTATTTTTTCATTAGATTCTACAGAGATTTCAAGAAGAGCGGAGAAAGCAGTTTGGAACACTTTTATCGGAAATACCAACCCCTCATTGTCAATGAGCGTCACACGTGCGTCGGTCTCGGCTTCGAACTACTGCGCCGTCTGTGCAGTCTGAACCAAAAGTTCCCCGGTTTAGCGAGTGGCCTTTACTTGGTCTCATGCGAGGAAACGATAGGCGACATAGCCGGATATGTCGGTGGTCCACCGGCCGCCGACAGTGGCGAAAAGGAGCACGTCCTCGTCTGCCTGAAAATTGAGATCAATAACCGTCGGGGTATCATGCTTCTCGATCCTGGCTACCACGTAGCTCGTGTCATCACCGTGATGGCGGATAAAATGTATCCCCATACGGGCTGGTTCATTCAATCAGACGAGCCAGAGGGCAAGAAGGAGTACAATTATACATTGTGCCAGAACGATCCCGACTACGTCGAGTGGCACGAGAGGAAAACTCGCCCTAGTGCCTTAGAGCGTACCCAGGTCGCTCTCATCTATGTGGCAAGGCCATACTTAACTGCCATCGACGTTACCGAACGCCGTAACTTGGTTTATAACTACAGGAGCCTACTGGCCAGAGATTTCAAGGGACACTTGGTTGCGGGTATTTACTTCCAAGTTACTTTGGATTCGCCGGCGTTTAACATCTTTCATCAGACTAATCGGGGAAAGAAAAGGACAAAGATACCGTTTAGCAAATTCCGTGACCTCAATAAGGTAGGCTATCATTTTTATAAATTTATTTCTCGACAATTTTTTCTCTTGAAATAATTTCTATAATTTCATTTATTTTCAAATTATTCAAATACTTATGTTTTTTATCAATTTTTTTTCAGATCCAACTTGACAATGAAGAAAATGACATCATAGGGGAGTGTGCTCGATTGATGCACTTGTCGCACGAGAATTTAAAGGAACTGCTCTCTGCTTTGGCGACAGTTCTTCACGATACATCATTCACAAAGCAACTACTTGCCATCAACGCTAAAATCAACAGCTTGGCAAAAGATAATTAACACACGTTTACGCACCCAGTCGGGTGTAAAGAGAACGTTATGGCTTATCTTTTCTTTGCTAGCTTTCCTCTTACTTTTATTTTCTATTATTTACTACGTTTTCTAATATTTTTTTTCTAATTAAATTTTTTATCACTGGTGCAAGGGAACATGTATTAAATCACGTTATGATTTACTTTCAATAAATCATCATTATCATTATCATATATTTCGACATTCGCGGAGCATAAAAGTAACTTTTATTAAAATTTTGAATAGATTTAAAGGACGATAGTTTATTTCGAACTTGATGCACTTATTTCCATTTATATTACATATGCTTCAATACTTTTAGTTTTTAGTTGACACTGGTATTATTAATTATTTCATGTTCCACACGTGTTTTTATTATTTTAACCAAACGTATTGTGTAAAATTTTATTTTATGAAAATAAATGAAAAAAACAACTATGTCGTAATTACTTTTAATCTCCTTACCCTCAATCCATATACCATTAAAAACAACAAAATTAAATGCTATGTATTTTACTTTATTTTATTGTTCCATTATAAATTACATAATTGATTATACCTTGACATTTATACCTACGATTGCTCCTCATGACGCTTAAAATGTAAATGAATCTGAAGCGAAATTTAACTTGTACCTCGTTTACCATCTGTCAAAGACATGCTGGCTATTGCTCTAATTTGCATCTTCTTTACACTTTTGAAATCGATTAAATACAAGCTCAAAACTTTTTTTAAAATACATACAATGCTGATAAATTGCATAATTTATTTATTTCATAATTGCTATTACTCTATTTAGAATCATTTGCTTTATTACGATAGTGCGAGAACAGGTAACGAAACAATATTTTCAGTCGTATATATTGAATATTATGAAAAAAATAACAAAATGAATATTATGAAAAAATACATGAGAACTATTCTTACTTAAAAATTGAATTTAATATACACTTTACTTTGAGAATTGGTAATAGTTTTAATATTGGACATATTTATTTTAAACTGACGTCGCCTTGTGACACTTCGGAAAATACGTAGAATCCCTTTAAAACGCTGCAATACCTAAATACATATATTTTGTCTCAACAGTTTAGAACTACAGTTATACAAATGAATAAAATTGGCATACGCAGTTTCAACACCAGCGCTCGGAGCAAGTCTTGCATTCACTTTTTAATCTACGTGATGACCTTACAACAATTGCGCAGAAAGCCACCGCGCTCGGATCTTTTCTAATGTAGAATGTACATATACAATTTTTAGATCTAAACTCGAGAACGCATGTAAACTATATGCAACGCAAAGTCATTCTAAAGAGCGATCTACTATTCTAAACCCGTAAAAAGGAAAGGTAAAATGTGCCGAATATGCTCCAACTCGCTTAAACGACTGGTGGAAAAAGTCTATAGTACGGCGGTAATAAAAATAATGAAATTCACCGATCGACGCACGAACATTTCAACTAAATTGGAAAGAGCTTTCACTACAGAAGGAGTGAAAATGCGGTCATTCGAGTACAGAGCGAACGCCTACCAGCTACACACCGAGTAAACGCACTCGCTCTTCACAGGAAGACTCTACTCTCTGGAATATTTCTGTATACTACATATGCAA